>JAPYZC010000626.1:0-34729 GCA_030522665.1 Ichneumoninae sp. A BG-2022a | reverse complement strand
GCCATTTTGGATTTTTTACGGCGTTATTCTAACGTTCGATTTGAGCGCTTCTTTTTATGGTCATGTAAGGCGGCGATGAAATGAAAGTGATTTTTAATTGTTCTCCGTCATTCTCCGTCATATATCTTCATGTATGTATGTATGTATGTATGTGCTGTTGGGGGGACGTAGCGAGATGCGCGGTACCGATGACCTTGAGTGATCGGCCATTTTAGATTTACTGCAGCGTTATTCTGCCGTTCGATTAAAGCCTTATGGTGAGGCGGTGATGGAACAAAGATTATTTTTTTATGTTCTTCGTCATTCCGTTCCATCATCCATCCATATATTTTCATGTGTATGTGCCGTTATGTGCCATTTCTTTGCGGAGGGGACGTAGAGAGATGCGCGGTACCGATGACCTTGGATGATCGGCCATTTTGGAGTTATCGCGACGATACTTTACCGTTCGATTAAAGCATTTTTTTTATTGTCATGTAAGACGGCTACGGAATAAAAATAATTTTTAGTTACACTTCGTCATTCGTCATATGTCCGGACATTCGGTGGTCCGCCATTTTGGATTTATTACGTTACTTTACCAGTCGATTTAAGCATTTGTTTTTATGGTGATGTGACGTGGCTCTGGAATTAAAATGGTTTTTAATTGTTCCTCTTCTTTGTTTGTGTTGCAGTCGCTGAACTAGAGGGTGGAGCACACTCGGACGAGACGAACAGCGGCGGCGACAACAGCAACGCCGGCAGCGTTTCCGGTGGCGGCGACGACGATCAGGCCCGATTGCGCCTCAAACGCAAGCTACAGAGAAATCGCACGAGTTTCACGAACGAACAGATCGACGCCCTCGAGAAGGAGTTCGAGAGGACTCATTATCCGGATGTGTTCGCCAGGGAACGATTGGCTGGAAAGATCGGTCTACCGGAAGCCCGGATACAGGTAATTTTAGGATAGGATTTCAACGATCCAAAAATCGCGCAATCTCGTCAAAAGAATTAAAAAAGAAAAATACGGATAAATATTTTTTTCACACGTGGAAAAATGGGATTAAATATTTTTTTCACAAGTGGAAAAATGGGATTAAATATTTACAAGTGGAAAAATGGGATTAAATATTTTTTTCACAAGTGGAAAAATGGGATTAAATATTTTTTTCACAAGTGGAAAAATGGGATTAAATATTTTTTTCGCAAGTGAAAAAATGGGAATAAATATTTTTTTCGCAAATGGAAAAATATGCTTTATATTTGTCTGACCGTCTCGTTGCTCCTCCACTAACTCAGGTCTGGTTTTCGAATCGTCGGGCAAAGTGGCGACGGGAGGAGAAGCTCCGCACGCAACGGAGGGACAATCCGCAGCAGCAGCAGCAACAGCAACAGCAGCAGCAACAGCAGCAACAGCAGCAGCAGCAGCAGCAACAACAGCAGCAACAGCAACAGCACGGCGGGGGAGTCAGTCTCGTCGGCGGTCATCCGACTCCTCCACCGGCATCGGGAATCCTGGGCGGTCAGCCGCCCCCTCAGGCTCCCTCGCCACCGAGAATCCACCACGGCTTCGCGCCCACCGGCGTCTATCCGGGAATCCCGAGTATGCCGGATTCGTACAGGTGAGTCTCATTTTTTTTTTAAGAATTAATTTCATCTTTATAAAAAAAAAAATCCCTTTACTATTTTTGTTTTTCAATTCTTTGAGAGATATTGATCATATTGTTGATTAGTCCTGATATACAGAAAACGAAAAAAATATATCAGAAATTGTAAAAAAATATATAAAAAATTATAAACTCTACCCAATATTATAAATTAAATCCAAAAAGTGTAGATTATATCCAAATTATAAATTATATAACAAATTATAGATTACATTCAAATTATATATTATATCCAAAATAATAGCAATTATTTTTATTAAAAAAAAATGTGTGGATTAAAATTTTTTATTTTTTTTTAGTCCGATGACTTCGATGCCGAGCTTCACGATGTCCGGTCAGCAGAGTCAGCAGCACACGAGCAGCATGTCGTCGCTGGCCTCCGGGGGCGGGATGGGCCCGATGGGAATGACCGTAGGGATGACGGTCGGCCCGAGTCCCGGTGCGTGTCTTCATCAGCGCGACAACGGATACTCGTGCGGCGTAGCGAGACCCCCGAGCTACGAGCCGCTCCATCTCGGATACGGCGCGAGACCCACATGCAGCCCGACCCAGCCTTATCACACAGCGGGCCTCAATCAGTACAACCAGAACGCCAGCTCGACCGGTGAGTGTCTACCGCACTCACTGCACTCGCTGCTCGCGCTCTAGCCGATCGTGGGACTCGGCTACCATCACGCTCGTGGATACCACTATTGAATGAGAGAGTTTATCTACAACGCCGAAACTCTCTGTCTCCTTGAATCGGTAATGGATCAACGCATAAAATTTTTTTTTTATGAAAATACATTTTTAAAATTTAACATTCGGCCGTTTACGTTTTTCATTTTTTTTTTTTCGAGCTTTCCGGTATCTTCCATTACTGCCGAGTCCTCTTTCCGGGCGCACCGAGTGACTGACAATTTTCTTTTTCAACAATTAATATCCATTACTTAGCAATGAGTACGTTGTTAAATAGGGTAATAATTGGTATCCCGCATGGAAAAAAACGTATCTGCGAAAATATATTTTTAATATATTTTGTATTAAAATATTGTTATTATTATTATTATATACTTTTCACGACATGTTTCATATTTTTATATATTTTTTTTCGTGCGGAGAATATGGCCCGGTCGAAATATCGTCGACCTACATACCAATCAGGGTAGGCCATATTGAAACCACTTTTGGCCGAGGCGCTAAATACGCCTCTTTGTAATTAGCGCAAAAAAATATTCACGATTTTTCTCGCTCGATAACGTTTATCGTGCCGTAAATATATTGTATATATATTTTTCAATTCATCTTTAAATATATTTTTATGTATTTTTTCCGTGCGGGAAACATGACCAAGTCAAATTGTAATTGATTTTTGTACTAATCGTGCTGGGCCATATTGGCACCACTTTTGTCCCAGTCGCTAAATACGCTTCTTTGTAATGAGCGCAAAAAAATATTCACGACTTATCCCGCACTGTAACGTTTATCGTGCCGTAAATATAGTAATATATTTTTTATTACATGTGTAAATACATTTTAGTATATTTTTTTCCGTGCGGGGAATATGGCCCAGTCAAATTATAATTGATTTTCGTACTGATCGTGCTGGGCCCCACTTTTGCCTTAGGCGCTAAATACGCTTCTTTGTAATCAGTGCAAGAAAATATTAACGATTTTTCCCGCTCGATAACGTCTATCGTCACGAATCGCTTGTCCCGCTTTGTTCCCGATTCGGAGGAGCTCCGAGGGCGATGTTGTCTAAAACGTTCGTGTTTATGATTCCAGGCTTGATATCGCCGGGCGTGAGTGTGCCGATAGCAGTACCGGGACAACCGGCGCCGGATATGGCGGCACAGTACTGGTCACCGAGGCTCCAGTGACCGTGGTGGTCGTCCACGTCGACCTCGACCTCGTAGACCCGAGCCAATTCGTCCTCAGCGCCAGCGGGGCCGACATCAGAGCCGGAGGAAGAGGTCTTCGTGACTGCTCTATAGTACATAAAACACATTTTAAAAAATTGCAAAAAAAAAAATATATATCATCGGCTCTGGCCTGGAAGCCGCGATAAGTCTTCGCGAAGCAGTTCACAGTCCCCCGAAACCATATTGACTGCCACCGCATCAGAGTCTCTCGTACGACCCGTGAATTGTCGATTATTTTTCAATCACGCATTTTCTATCGCCAAAAAAAAAAAAAAAATATCCGTCGAGCGTGTGCAATTTTCGTGTATCGATGCAACCGACAATAAGGCGCCGTAATTGTTTTTTTTCTTTTTTTTTTGTCGCGCCAAAACAAATCAATCGGCGCGGTACGTGCGAGAGATCGATCGTTAAGTTTAAATCTTCTGTGAAATTTGCAACACAAAAAAGAAGAATCCCTTAGAAGACTCTGTTAGCCTAGGCGGGCCGCGTTTTTAGTTAAATGACGAATAAATGAATTGTAATTTGAGATGAGAAATTTAGCAACTAAGTCGATATTACAAGTAATATTTATATATTCGTGTAACGAAAGAGGGACGAAATCCCGGGTCGACGGTTAACCGATTTGTCGTACGTGTCCCATTTTACCCCTTTGCCCGCTCACCTCCACACACACGCAGGACACACACACACATACACACACAAATTCACTCTTTTTTGCATATAAGATTATAGCTGATTATTATAATTGCTAACAAAAAAAACACACAAAATAATTAATTACTTACCCGGCGTCGAATTTGCTATGTATAAATATTAAAAATATTATATATATATATATATGTCTCGATTCTACAAGGTCGCAGAGTGAACGGTCGTTGTGTTGACGGAGGACCGATTGTGATTTCTCTTAGGCCAGGTATGTTAAGCGTACAATTATACATTCTAAATAAATATAGATAGCGTGTGAAATTAATCGACGGAAACCCAATCAAATTTATCGACGATCCTCTCATCATACAAAAAAAAAAATTGTCGTCGGAAGGTGGGAGCGGGATGCGTAAGTATAAAGATCCAAATATCATCGAAAAATGTAACAATCGTATATTTAGCCGAACAATAATTCGTTTGTAGACTTTGACGCGTAAAAAAAAGTTTTCTTCTCTACCAAGACGATCGAATCTCGGCGTCGAACCTATTACGTATTATTTTCGTTAGAAAGGCATTGTTTTTTTTTTTTAACAGCGTCGTCGCAAAAATCTTTGTGTGATAGAATAAAATATTCGAGCTACTTGAATTACAATGGTGATCAATGGTGCGGCGAATCGTTCAGAAGATACAAGATATTCGTGAAGTAGCCAACATATATATATATTTTTTTTCTTCATTTTCGCTATCTAGAAGAACGAGGAACGAGTTATTCCGATTTCGAAAGAAACGAACGAGTTACAAGAATAAAATTTGACGCGCCGATCTCGACACCGATGAGTCACACAGCATTTTTTTCCAATTCTTTTTTTTCATTATTTTTTTATTATAGTCCGTCGTCGCGTGCCGAGTCTCGATGCAACAGGGGAGACCCCGAGTTCTTCGCTGGACGGTTCTCTTGCGCAACGCGTCGTATCACTGACCGCGTCCGGCTTTGGAATATCGAATGCGTGTCTCTCCCATTGTCTTGATCATTCGTCTCCGCATTAAAAATGAGATACAGAGAGAGAAAGTTATTTTCATTCGATCGGCGCTGGTGACGATCGTTCGCCGATAATCTATAATTATTTATAAATATTTACACTTTGGCCGCGGTTCAACGCGAGCCTGTTTTTTTTGTATTTTCTTTTTTAACTTATAGTACTGGGCCACCAGCAATCGTGAGTCTTCGAGGCCCTCGATTGTCCTGGAACTCGACTCCACCGAAAAAAATCTCGAATCGAACGGTGATTTTCTTTTTCGGGCAATTAATAAAATCGCTTTAAAGACAACGAACATCCGGTTTAAATTAGTCGTCCTCGAGACCGTTCAGCCGGTCGATTTTTCTTTGAGCAGGGCGTCGATGTCCCTCAGGATGTCGTCCGAGGCGGTCTCGACCGTGAAATACTCGTCATCAAGTTCGTGTCGCAGAACTCTTCGAGCTTGAGATCGTCGGGCGTCGCAGCTGAAGCGGAATTAACGCAGCTTCTTTTATTATAATTTTTTTAAACATAGAGTACCGAGCCACTAGCAATCGTGAGTCTTCGGGGGCCTCGGACTCGACTCCACCACCGAAAAACACGTCGTCTCGACCGGTCTTTCATTTCGGACAATTAATAAAAATCGCTTTAAAAACAACGAGACATCCGGTTTAAACAGGACGTCCTCAAGACCGTTCAGACGGTCGATGTCTCTTCGAGCAACGCGTCGACGTCCCTCAGGATGTCGTCCGAGGCGGTGTCGACGCTTACTGCTCATCAAGTTCGTATCGCAGAACTCGAGCTTGAGATCGTCGGGCCTTGCATCTGGAGCGTAATAAACGCTGCTTCTATTACCATTTTTTTAAACTTAGAGTACCGAGCCACTGTCAATCGTGAGTCTTCGAGGGCCTCGGACTCGACTCCACCGAAAAACACGTCGTCTCGACCGGTCTTTCATTTCGGACAATTAATAAAAATCGCTTTAAAAACAACGAGACATCCGGTTTAAACAGGACGTCCTCGAGACCGTTCAGACGGTCGACTTCTCTTTGAGCAGCGCGTCGATGTCCTTCAGGATGTCGTCCGAGGCGGTGTCGACGGTGAGATACTCGTCGTCGTTCGCGCTCAGGTTCGTGTCGCAGAACTCGAGCTTGAGGTCGTCGGGCGTCGCGGGCGGAGCGGAGTTGTCGCTCTCGCTGGCGTTCGCCCCGCTCGTCGTCGACTCTATCGTCGAGGCTTGGAGGTCGTCGGAGGTGCTGCTGTCGCAGAGTCTGACCTCGATCTCTCGGGCGCGCGAGGCGTTCTCCGGCGAGGATCGCTCGACGGGTTCGCCGGAGGCCTCGAAGGCTCCGCGGGCGAAGCGCTTCGGCGAACGGCGAAGCCTCACCGGCGGAACTTTGCTCATCTTGCTCACCCTGCCGATGTCGTTCTCCTCCTCGGGAGTGTAGAGATCGGCGCTCTCGAGCGTGCGCTTCCTGGAGGCCACCGGCGCGACGGCCCTCGTCGAGTTCGCGGCCTTCAGCTCGGCCAAGGTCTTTATGGCGTTCTTCAGGAAGTCGCCGGGCTCTTTGCCGACGTCCTCCTCGCTACGGACCGGAAGTTCCTTTCTTCGCGCTGGGACCCTCGAGGTGTCCTCGCACAGGGCGCCGATCTCCTTCGGACCCGCTTGAGCCGCTCGACGGCGACGAATTTCCTCCAGGGTGAGGATCGTGAAGTCCGCTGGCGTCGACGACGGCGACTCCGTTGGTGGTGTTGCTGTTGTTGTTGTTCCTGCCGTTGTCGTCGTTGTCGATAACGGCTTCTCGCGCGAGTAGATCAGAACCGCTCTTCTCGCCGCTCTCACCGATGTTACTCGCTTCTCCTTCCCGCCGCCGATGCTGCCCAGGTAGTCGTCCGGCTCGTACGAGTAGTAAGCCGCACTCTCCGCCTGTATCTCCTCCAGTCTTATCTCCTCGTAGGTCTTGCAATATGGGACCCTCGCTGTGTGAGGCTTTACCGGCGATGATGCGCTTTCGCTGTCAGACTCTGCAATTAGAGACGAAAAACAATATCGATAATTTTCGATTGGTCATTTTTTTTTGTTTGTTTTTTTTTTTTTTTTGGTCCACCACGAATTATTAAGTGGATGCACCGTCGCTGTCTCTCGAGTTTCGAGGCATTTGCATTTCTTTTTTGGTTCTTCGCAATCTCCCTCTCTCCCGTTTTTGTTTTTTTTTTATCTTTCACTAGATTTTTTTTTTTTGGTTTTTTTCTTTCTTTCAAAGAACTTTAGTTTCGTGATAGTTTTCAGGCGGAAGAGCGTTCCATATGTATCTTACTCTCTCTTTCTCTCCCTTCCTCTACGAATTTTTCATTCCTTTCTTTTTTGGTCTTCCTATCTATAGCATTTCGGATCCTGTGTGTTATCTTGCTTTCCTCTCGACCTGCGGGGTACTCTTCTCTTCGGACAACGGACACCGATTCGTTTTTTTTTCGTACACGTGTTTATACTCGACACTCAGAGAACTCCAAGAGGCAATTTTTTTTTCTTCTAAAAGGAGGACCGTCGTTCGATAATCCGAGCATCGACGGATCACCGGATCAAGCCTGAAACATACGCTTGTAGGGAGGTATTGGGATTTTTTTTTATAGATGATAGAGGATATATTGCAGTGATGGAGACGAGAAAACCATAGCCGATCGTTTGGCAGAGAGAAAGAGAGAGCAACAGCAAGAACCAGAGCCACGGGATAGACTTGGGGGAGCGAATATTATTTTTAATATATTTTTTTACGATATTTAATATATATATATTTTGTATGCAAAATGTTGATCATACTTGAAGAATTAAAAGGCAAGCGGTAGAAATAGATAGAAATTACAAGGCTTGCGTATGGAGTCTCCGGTGGGGCAGGTTCTTCCCGAATCTCGTTAGTTAGTTTCACTATTGAATTGGTCGTTTTTGGTAATATTTTTTTTTTCGTGGTATGAAGTTTATTGAAATTCAAACATCATCTCAACGTAAGTATTAATTTCCATTCGCTTACATCGATTCCATATAATAATGCGCATTGCGTATCAGCGTATCATCGATAGTTTGTTATGTTTGTGTGGTTTTCTTTATTTTTTTTTCATTTTTTTTTTTGTTTCATATATAATTTTATGTTTTTTTTTTAATCTTGATTTTTTTTCCCTTTACATATATACGTATGTGTACGTAGTTTCTATACACGCATACATAGGCACATATGCGCATATACGGATGTCTCTACACATATACACAGATCTGATTTGCTCTGCACTTATTCGTTACATCTCTTGGATAGCACGAGTGACATTCTTTTTTTTATTTATTTTTTTTGTTTCCTCCTTCTTTTTTTTTTAGTTTGTTAATTAAATATCTTGATGAACCGTCGCAACGGCAGTTACATTTGCCCAAAAAAAGAAAAAGAAAAATCTACGATTTCTAGGATCAAACATCGGTAAACAAGATTCTAAAATTCACGCTGGAAACATCAAACTGGGTTTGTCGTATCGTTTACTCTGTTTTTGTTTTTTCTTTTTTTTCCTTTTATCGCGCGTCTCCGACCACTAATATTTTTTTCTCACTAATCGCACGCGTAGAACTTTCAAAGCCAATGCAAATGCCACTACGAGGGTTTTACAACTTTACATCGACGATTATCGTGTGCCTCGCTTCGCGAAGCGTTACACATGGAAAGAAAAAAAAAGGTAAAATAGTGAAGTATATTTAGAAATAAATTCATGATTGAGCGTGTAAGAAAATTTCGGCGCGCGTTGCACGCAGTGTAACGGGCCGCCGAAATTTATAAACGTGTGTTCGATGAAAAAAATTGTTTAAATGTTTTCCTCTTTTATGTAGGATTAAACGTTTGCAAAAAGTATAAAACAACAAAATAAGTATAAACAAAACTTAAAGAGGGGTCGAGGGGGGGGGGGAGGTCGTGTGATGTAAACCGTGAAAGACCAGTGTAAGGAGCAGGAACTTTCGGAAAAGCCGATTTAATTTGTGAAAAATGCAATAACAAGTAACGAAACTTTAAAACTCTCGTTCGATTATCGAAAGTTTTATAATAGGCTGTATTATTTCTTTTTTTTTTATGTATGCTCCATCGGCCTGTCTCCAGTATTCTCAACGCACTGCTTGAGCGACTCGGTCGCAAAATCGCGAGAAATTTAATATATTTTTTTTTAGTTATCATTTTTTTAAGAGCAACGGAGAGAGGCGGAGGGAGAAAAGTGGATGAAGAAGAAGAAGAAGAGAGAAAGAGAGTTCGTGTGTTAGTTATGATTCGGCGTTATTGCTTCGACACAGACCACTCGAAAACCAACAGTTTCAATGTTGTAAATTAATCGGTGGTTCATATATGGCTGATAATTTACAAATTCTCTATATAAAAAAAACATTAGCTATATCGTGTTAACGCGATGAAGAGAGGACAAACAGAAAAAGGAAGACTCAGCCGTGATTCTACATTTATCTACAGTCTGTCGGTCCTTCTCTCTTCCTCTCTCCGATCTTTTTTTTATTTATATTATGCCTATAATTTCAAAATCTATTCTCTTTTTTGTTTTTTTTTTCGTTTGGTTCACCATTCGTTTCTGAAAACATGACGATCAAATGCTGTTATAAAAGCAACGCTATAAATTACGCACGAGTGGTGAGTCAGTGCGGAGTTGTAAGTCAGTCGAGACTTTCGGTCGCGCATCGGATAGATTTCACTTTTTCGCGATCGTTTGCTCGCGAGTGAAAATTACGAATTCGATTTTTTTTAAATAATATTTTTAAATTGACAAACGTATTTGTCGTCCGCGTAAAGAAAAGTTTGGACTCGAATTCTAAATCTTGCAGCTGCTTGACACGACTTACACCTCGCCAAGATCACGTCGTTTACCACCCACATCTAATTAACTTATAATTCAATTTCTACTCTATACCAAAACCGACAATATAATTATATGATGAGATTGATTTTATAAAGAGTCGGCGCTCAGAGCCACGCGAATACGCATTGATTTTTTTTTTCTCTCCCGCTAGCGATTTCCATTTAATCATTTCGTGTTGTTATTTTTTTTTTTTCTCATCTCATTTCGTGTTCACGTGCGTTATGCTAAAAATCGTGTAAAAAGCCAAAACATATGAAGGCATATTAGCGTACTTGCAAGGTATGTGTCGCGTTATTATTAACAGTGTCGACCGAGACTCAACGTGATTCAGGGGTGAGGGGAGGATTTTATCGCGTAACGCGCGTGACAAATATCGCCGAATCTCTTATTTATCAAATATACTCGATAAAATACCCCCGGGCAATCTCGCGCGGCCCGCATTCATTTGTTGAGTCGCAAAATTGCATAGAAAGCTGCGCAACGACGAGTGAAATCGGACAAACAAACCGTGGCTTTGACGGACTCGTTATATCGGATATTTTGTGGACCCCGAGCGATCTGTGGCCCCGGAGATATTTAACGCTCGAGAGCCGAATTATTTATGATTTAAATCGGTCGTGTGTACCGAGCGTGACTAGGTGACTAAATTGTTTAGTACGTAATCTTTACCTATTAAATAATCCGAGATAACGGACGTGATTTTATTTTTTTCTTCTCTTTTTTTAAATTACTTTTCTCTCGAACGATTCTTTTGATTTAGGTATAGATGCCGATGCAATGAAAAAAACAAGGTAAAATAGTAACAGTTTAATTAGAATGATAGAAAATAATGAAGAAAAAAAACGTGAAACGAGAAAAAAATATAAGCCGGTTTACTATACCGTTGAGTTTAACAAATAGTCGCGAGCTTCATCGAGTTACGAACGAAACCAGCGTAAGTTTTCTCGAGTATCGAGGATAAAGGTGCGAGAGTTCTAGCTAATATTGGTTCACTCGAACAACCGAAAAGAAATGAAAAAAAAAAAATGATATTACAGTTATTATTATCAGTTCCGTTTTGCGATCGGGATAGCTGCAATTATAGATAAGCCGCGACGCGGAAGTCACGCTTGATATCGTTACATCAGTTTCGTAACTGCGAATGAACGTTTCCGCCGATAGAAAATATCCGAAGCCGTTATTCGCGCTCTCGTCGACGGAGCGGTGTAAACACGCGAGACGGTAAACACGCGGGCGAATTGTCTCGCGACGAACGATCGGTTGTCGCGGTATCACGAAACATTGTTTGTTTTTTTTTTTCTCTCGTTTTCTTTTCCCTTTTTTTCCTCTCAACTAAGTAAGTCGTCTTATATTGCCCTCGGATTTTGTCTACCACGATTCGAATAAGATTAACGGTCCGTATCGTCGGCGACGATCGTGACGAACTTCTCTTTCGTTCACACATCGAACGGAAGAGAGGGAGTGCCGGAGACCTTTTCCTTGTTGTTATTTTGTTTGCGTTTTTTTTCGTTTGTTTTTTTTTCGAAAAGGATTTGATCCTCGACTGTTTCCGATAGTCATGCGACGGTGCACGCTCACCGCCAGGCTTTATAATTCGTGTTTTATCGCCCACCAAATCTAGACCTACGAGGGGGTTTCGGGGGGGTGAGACGGAAGACTGTCGGAGCGTCTCCGATCAGTATCTTCTGTACGAAGTGAAACCGAGAAAGGGGAAGGGAAATCTCGATCTCTGCTGAGCTGTTTGTTCCGTGAGCGAGGACGGGTACGGGGCTCGCTGTTGTAGCTGCGACGACGACGGCGACGACGACGAGGACGCTTGATTTTGCAACTGTCCCATTGTCTGTCCGTGTGTGTGGGTGTGTGTGTGAAAATTTTGTTGATGAGCGGCGTAGGGCGAGGGCAAGTGATGGCAGGGATTAGCTTGCAAATTCTGACCCCTCGATTGCGACACGCTTATGCCGCTCGGTACGCCGCTCGTGCCAATGGGTATGTTAAGGCTGGACGGCATGTCGATCGGTATCGACAGGCCGTTACGGATGCTCAGGGTGTTACGGAGATTCAAGTTCGTTCGTAGGCTAGACGGTAGGGATAGAGTGCCCGGCGTGAGGTACTGTACGTTGAAAGATGGGCGGCGGGGGGGCTAGTAAAGCCTCATACCTTCGTCAAAGTTGACGATAAGAGGGTCGACAGCCGGGCTGCCGATGAAACTCCCTGCCTCGCTGCTGCCCCGACCTTGGTCAGATTCGGTGCCGCTGCCGTCGTACTTTCCGTCATCTACACAGGAATTCAATTTGCGCATAAACAAATATTTCTCGTCGTTTGTTACAAATAGCCTTTTTTTAACTAAATTAAAAACGAAATGAGATAATTTTAGATTTTTTTTATTTCAAAGATGAGTGATCGACTTCTTACCTGGACGATTCGACCATTCTTGGGTGACTGACTTCGATGTCACTTCAGCAGTTTTTATGGGATTTGGAGCGTCCGGATTCGTCGTCGCACGAACACCCGCGTGCAAAAACGGACAGTGCGGCTTTTTGCAGCCTCCGCGCTGAGACTCCCAGAAGCATGGAATCGACTTGCGATTTTTCTGTGTGGTCCAGTTATATTCATTGTTACAAATTTCTTTTAGACTTTCTATTTTTATGGATTTTAGATTTTTTTTTAATTTGGCAATTACCTTCAGCTCCATGTGTCTAAAGTTGCAATGCTCGTTGAGGCAGTTACCCTGCTGCCAGTAGGAGCACATGACCTCGCAGCCCAGCGCCGACGGTTCATGTCTGAATGCACAGGCGTCGCCCTGCAAAGGATACACAAATTTAGCGTATGGCAAGCAAAGAATTTTCTAATGCTTTTTCTACCATCCTCGAATGCTCACAGTGCCTTCCAAAATTAATGCTCTGAGCGTACGAGGGACCTCGATTACATGCGGCACAATAAAACTAACTACTCGCCATGCTCTAACGCTACTTTAAGAAAATCCTAAATAGAGATTTTTTATAATACCATTAATATATATATTTTTGTACTTATACTTAAAACTATGCGTTTTTAAATTCACAACTGTTTATAATCTGTTAAATTGCATTTTGAATTTAATTATATCTGGAACTTCTGTTCACTAGTTCTAGTTATCATAACATCATTTCATTGATATACACGGACTTGCAATCTCCGCCGCTATCGACTGCAAAGTATTCTTATCATTATGTAAAAGTAAGAATCTGTTAAATAAATGAAATGAAAAAATTTAAAAAATAAGAAATATTTCACAAAAGATGAAGTTCGCAAAGATTGATCTGTGAACACAGTTTGAAACAATGCATTGCCAGGATTGGCTAAAACGTTTTCTGAGCGCCAACACAAAATAAAAATACATATGTATTTCACGCACAAGGATTACGCGCAAAAAAAACTACTTATGTGTCTTGCTCCGCCGTGACTTTAATAAAATCGTATAAATATATTTTTCATAATGTCATAAAAATGTTGCGAAAGACATGGTTTGCGAAAATCGAACTCGGCGCAAAGTTCTAAACAATGCATGACCAGGATTGGCTGAGCTGGTAGCTTTCGGAGGGTAACGAATCACATGAAAAAAAAATACAAATATTTATTTCGCACGTCAATTGACGAAAGTAAAGGAGAATTCGACGATTTTTCAGCGACGATGTGCGACGAATTTTGCGAAATTCGGGTAACGGGAACGACTAAGCAACGAGAGTTCGGTTGTCGTTTGGATGGGTCTACAGGTGATCCCTTTCCAATATGGCTAAACTTCTAACCTTACAATCGCGCGATCGCCATGCAATATGGAAATGTTTTTCGCGATCGTATTTACCGAGCCGCGAATTTTCCGAGGCACGACGGAGGGAAGAAAAAAAAACCTTTATAACAGACACTGCGAATCGACGTATAATTTGCTTACCTTCGTGCACGTGGAATAGTAGAAAAAGTAGCAGTCGTTATTTTTGTGTGTGGGCTCCATTTGCAAGAATTGGTAAAAGTCCGAGTGGTCGTGCTCTTTGCTGCGGGAAAAGTGAAAGGATAAGAGAAATAATTAGAATAAGTTCGAGATCGGTGGGCGGATTGGCCCGACGTTTTCAAAACGTAATGAAAAACATTGATGGATTATCGAGAGGCGTGCGTTTGGGAAAAAAAAATAAAAGAAAAGAGAAACGTTACCATTTAGTACGAAACATGATAATCTTATTCGAGAGAAAAGAATTTACTGCTCGTCATTCGGCAATTGAATTTGTACTGAGAATTCTCTCGAAATTTTCGAGGCTCGTTCCCCGCACGAGGGAACGAACAATGTTTGACCCTAGGAAGGTCACTTTTTTTTGTTGTTGTGTCCCTACCGATGTAAACTCCGGTGTCAAAATTTACTTACGTTTCACGGGATACTCACGGGAACTTCTTTTTTTCCCTCACGTCTATCGGATCTTCGAGCGATGGCAAACACACGCGCAACACTAACACGCTGGGACGAGGACTCTCGGTACAACAACTCGCCTCTCTCTCTCGGCTGTCCGTAACCACGTATAACGGCCCGAACCGGAAGTCTCGAATTTTTGTTACTCGATAGTCGCTCCCGCAATCTCGATAGTTAAGGCGCGAGATACGGAAGTAAGTTTTCGCGAGCGGGAGAGACGGATTGAAAAGGGCGGCGTTCAATTGTGCGATCACTGCCAAATCTATTTAATACTGAATAAAACGACTATATTGCTATGCAATTAGATGCGCAGAATCGATGCTTCTCTACGAGCAGGGAAACTTAATAATTACCGTTGGAATAATGTCCCCGATGTCTCTGTATGTTGTAACGTTGTAAGGCTTTGCGTTTAGGCCTGCGGCGAACGATCAATAAGGCAGAAAGCACGATCGCCTAGGCGATGGGTATAAACAACTATTTTCCGCAATGCACACGAAGGGCGCCTATTAACAGTAAAATCTAATGTCCGACATCACCGAACTTATCTTGACGGAGTATTACGGTTTCGGAGTTGACAAGAAGAATAAACAATGCATCTCAAGCTACGAAGCCACGTACGATCGAAGCAGATTTTATCAATCGTCGGACGCGACCGATCTATCGGATGTCGAAACGCTCGCGGAGACTTCCGGTCAGGGAACGAGCAGTGAGGTAACAGTAAAGATTAATTACATCGTTCATTTTTTTTTATACATATTTAATTATTTACATATTTGAATATAGCAGTTACCTACATAACAAGGAAATAATTTTGAAAGGTTGCAAAAAGATCTTTTTGAAATATTGGAAACATTTTATCAATGTTAAAAAATATTTGTAAAATTTTATGTAAAATGTTTTTAAAACATTTTTGTCCCTTCATAAATCTTGAGTTATATATAGTTCAATATATATATATTTTCTAATAAAAAAATAACCGATTTATCCTCAGGCTGTAAAAGATGACGCTGAAGATTCGAATCTGGGAGACTGCGTTGGCAACAGGCTCGTCCGATCGTCTCGCGCCATTCTCGAAGCCGATGATCTCGAGGACGAGGACAGCGACACGAACGAACTCGAAGCTCTCTTGGAGTCGTCGCCGCCCCCGAAGGAACGTCCACCCGGCGAGGAGATAAAAATCCCCGATGTGAAAGATCCTTCGACACCGACGCCGATCGAAAGAGCCGAGGAGTGCGAGGAGATCGGTAGAAACTGTTCGAATCTCGGACACTTCGATGACGCACTTCCGGATAACGTTTCCGACGTGTCCACACCCGCGAAGAGGAAGTCCAAGAAAAAGAGTCCTCTCACTGCGGCACGCACCGCCTTCGCGCAGCCTCCTCCGCCTCCGAGGAAACTTCCGGCCTGCAACGGCGTCTTTCTCGATCTCACCAATCTTCGCCTCACAGAATTTCCGATCAACATGCTCGGAAATATCCCGAACCTGAGGGTAGGCACGACCTCGATAGCCTCATTGCCTTCTGTGATAATTGTAACGAATCGCTGAGAGAGCTGGGCAATATATCAAAAAATACTTCAAGTACAAAGTACAAAATATCACCAGTACTTGAAGTTTTTCTCAAGTACTTTTTGTACTTCTAGTATTTCTCAAGTACTCTTCGCAATTAGGTTCAGAGCGTTAAGCGTCATGTAGACTTAAAAAAAAAGATACAAAGTAATTTGCACATCGCTCCCTAATATTTACCAATTTTGCGCACAGCTTCCTCTATGAGAGACTTCATTGATCGATCTGGGCTCCCTCATAGAGGAGCTATGCGCAAAATTGTAATAGCTGAGGCAGCCATGGGCAACTAAGTTTGCACCTTTTTTGGTAGTCAAAGTACTGAAAAATACGTGTGTTCTTCACGTACCAAACAAGTACCCTGTACTTCAACTACTGCCCAGCTCTGATCGGTAAGAATTTCGCAGATGCTCTATCTGGAGAACAATTCTTTGACCCGACTTCCGGAAGAGCTGTTCACCGGTCTGCGGCTTCTTCAGTGGCTCGATGTGAGAAACAACAGGCTCACGACTCTGCCGGATAGTATGAAGTATCATCCGTCCTTGGAGACTATACTGCTCGAGGGAAATCTCTTCGAAAAGCTGCCGATGGAGCTGTGTACGTAAAAAAAAATGACACACAGTTAGTGATCGGAAATTGATAACGCTATCGCGTGTTCTTTTCAAATTTTTATTTGTAATTTTCATTTTTACTTGTAATTTTGTTTGCTTGTAAATAATTATTGTGCTGTTGGTAACGACTACATCGTGGTTTTAATGACCCTGAAGATATCTGCATGTGACACTTTCATCAAGTTATACCGACCGTATTTAGCATCGCACAAACTTTGCTCCAGAAAGTTCACTTGGAGAATAAAATTCTACAAGTGAACAATTTCTTTTCTTCCTGAAGTCGTGCATTGATAGATACTTGGCAAGATGAAATTTGATGTGATGCAGATATCTTCAGGGTCATTGGTTTTGTACCTTGTTACACGGTGTTAGGTTTTGTGCCTTGTTAGGCCCCAGAACACGCAATAAACGAATTTATCTATCTATCTATATTGAAGGTTTACTTCCGAGCCTGAAGGGCCTGCAGACTTCCGGGAATCCACTGACGTTTCCACCCGCCGACGTCGTAGCTCTTGGCTTCGCAGCGACGATAAATTTTCTTCGGACCGAATGGAACAAGTCTCATCCAGAGGAAATCGTCCTGTCGCCCGAAAGTGAGCAGAAATCGTGAAACGTCGATTTCAAAAGTTACGATTCTAATTTTTTTTTTTCAGAAGATAAAAAACCCCGGCCATCGACGATTCTCTGCTCGGATCCGCCGGTCCTGCGTCCGAGCTCAAAGTCCTCCCGGCTCCTCGGCAGCTCCTCGACGGGTCGCGTATCGGAGAGCGCGAGCAGGATTTCTGTCAGGGAGAAAAGCAGGAATTACAAACCGAGCAACAGGTATAATATTATTGGTGGTAATAAAATTAATCTTCTAGAGCCGGATGGCGAAAATCATCGGGAAAACGAACAGCCTACCGTGTGCGATTCTTGCCTAAACAAATCTATAAAAAATCTTGAATCAACGGCGAGTTCGGCGGACGTCGATGATCTGGACGCGATAGTGAAGCCTGCCAAGGTAAAACTACCGAAGATCGACCCGAGACGTTGTTCGTTTCTCAAAAAATCTCGAAAGAACGCCCAGGCGAAGGAAAGAGAATTCGACATAATAACTAACGACCGAACGGTGGAGAAGTTATGCCCCATGCGCCTCAAGGATCCCGACCGGATGCTGGAGTTCCTGGAGAACTATCTCGGGATCAAGAAACGACCGATGGGCTGGTTTCCCGCACGGCAGACTCGAACTTTATAGATCATCGAATTTGTGTATTTTAGTTCCACACAGTGTTGCGACACTTTAATTCGAGATAGTGAAATCGTAAATAAATAGGTTGACGAAATTTTAAGCTCATTGACGAATTCACAACCCGAGCGCCTGCCTCCTTTAATCCACAGATGCGAAAATCGAGGTGCGAGCGAAGAACTCGAGGCTCGACTGGTGTGGATCGCCAAGGTTAAGGAAATGCTCACTAAACAGGCAATTGCACTGCAAAAGATTAAGTAAGCTTGTGTTTCGACAAAAATCCTGAATAGTACGTGCGTTATCGGTGCATCCGATTTATAATCGGCGAATTGAACAGAGATCGAGATGCTCTGCGGGACTGGAGGCGAGATCGGAGGAGCTACGAGAAGAGCATGCGCAGAGCTGCTAACAGAACCGAAGGTAATCCATGGTCGGGTGCTCCACCGGTCCGGCTTTGAATGTAACATTCGACGATAGTCCGTTCATATTTTGTCCGCTTGCACAGAGGACATTCCCTTCGGTATGGACGCTGAAGATATTCCTGCAATGTTCAAGAATCGATTAAAAATTCCCGTCGGAGCGAAGTCGAGAAAACGAGGTTCAGCACCGCCGAGGTAGTTTCGACCCTTAATTTTCTAAGACGATATTTTCCTGATCCTGAAGATATCTGCATTATACCAAATTTTATCTTTAGCAAGGCTCTGTCAATTCACCGCTTTGGGACGTAAAAAAATTGTTCAGTTGAAAAATGTTACTCTCTGAGTGAACTTCCCTGAGCGAAGTTTGTACGATGCAAAATATAAACAGTAGAACTTGATGAAATTTCGTGCAGAAAAAAATGGAACTTGATGAAATTTTGTCCAGAAAAAAAATTGAACTTGATGAAATTTCATCTCATGGAGATATCTTCGGGGTCATATATTTTCGCGCCAAATATACTCACCTACGTTTGCATTATTATTCAGAGATATAAACGGGAGAATGACGGAACTCTACGAATCGTTGAATCGGCTCCAAGAAGCCAGGAAGTCGGAGTCTCTGAGTCCACGAACGGAACAGAAGATCTTGGAGAAGGAGATAAGAAAGGTAATTCTCGTGAGAATTTATGGGCGAGCAAATATTGTAATTCGATCTCTTCGCTCCGCAGCTCACGGAGATGCAGGATGAAATCCAGAATCTGAAACGACACAACGAGATTAGCACAGCGCCGTTCGAGGATTCGAAATTGTTGCCGGAAACTCGACCGTACAAACCTCCGCCCTCGATAATTATTTGAATGAAGATTTTTTTGTATCGATGAACCGTACGCACTCCGTTCAGTCTCTACGAGTTTATTGAAATAAACCAATGATAATCACAATTTATATTGTAAGATTAATTAGTTCATACAATCTATCATAGATATATATATATAATGACGACAGCGAGATTACTGAAAAGATTTTTGTCGTCCACGACGAGAACGTGCGGCGAATATTGCGTTTGTGCAACGAAAATGGATGAACCTTTCAACAGTCGATTATAATTTAAAATAATAGTACTAATAATATTGATATTTTTGTTTGTGCTTGTAAATTCATCCCGATTTCAACGACAATTTTTATTGGCTCGATGTCAATTAAAATAGATGACAATAATTCCGTCCAGTAATCCCGCTGTCGCAGTCGGTACCTTCGCAATACCTTCATCGCCAGGATGCGTGTTTATTTTTTTTCAGTATAAAAGTCGAATTAAGCAAGCTTTCGATAAAAATACAGCGCGTATCGTTATGCTTGTGCATCCTAGCCTCGGCGCAGCGGCTGTCAGTGTCTAACTGCCTTTGCGCTTTGGCGTGCACCACTCGAGGGACAACGGTGAGCTTTTTCCGTAATTATTCGGCAATTATTCTATTATACGTGCTATTTCGTTTTTTTTTCTTCTTCATAATTTGACGTGTAAGACGTTCCGCACGGTGATTTGGATCTTCCGCCTCTGCCGAATCGTTGATAGTCAAGAGTCTCGCCGAGCGCGCTCAGCGTCTCGATTTCGATGTCCCGCAACCTTGGTTTTACATCGTTCCGACGAACGTTTAATCTTTCCTCATGCATCGATATTCGCAAGTGGGTTCTCGCTACTGTACAATTTCAACCTCACGATGATACGGCGGAACGCGTGTATCGTTCATCATTCGTTTACTCACACGTTCCACAATTTTTTTCTTCAGTGCCACCGTTCGTCTTTCACTTACCGAGTGATAGTTCGAATTTTTTTTTTATGCACAACCTCATCTTAAATCGTCGCCGTTGATTCCGTCAACGGGCCGAGAAGATAAACCTTATTGACAAATATCACCGATTGATTAGCTCTCTGTTAGAAGCTTCTACACATCGTCACGACGCCCGGTGTCTCGTCCTGTCCCTGATTGAAATCCACGAATCCCAATTTAATATAGAACTCGTGAGCCTCCTTGTCCATCGGCGACATCGTCGTGTGCACGCCGAATGAGCCTGAAAAATTTTACAATTATTGATAACGATTGATTTTTTTTTTTTTTTTTTTTATGACGAAGAATCATCAACAAACCGTTCGCTCTGAGAGCCGCGAGAATGCAGGTGATCAATCGCTTCGGCACTGACTGATCCGTGACCGTAGGCAAGACCGAACAGTAGATCTGCGACGCGTGCTGGCGGCAAAGCTGTTCCGGGACGTCCGGCGTGAACGAGTGGAAATACCGTATCGCCTCCTGAAAATTGATAGTCTGATAATGACTATTAATGATCATGGCACGAGTGAAAAATTAATAGTAAGCTGTGCGCTACGGCACAGAAGTCCGCAGAATGAAAAAAATTTACTACGCACCTGAACACTCGACGACACGTCGTTCGTGATCTCCTCCAGGGGATACTTCGCTTGCAACTCGGGAATCCACGATACAGCCATTTTTTGATTGTAAGACTTGATGTTCAAGGCGGCGACGGCGTATCCAACGATACCGTCCTCGTCCTCGACCACCATACAGAGCTCTGGACTCAGAGTTAGATAACCACCGACGAGTCTGAAAAATCCAGATTCTTTTTTATAACAACATTTTTTTACTTTTTCTATCTTAAAATTCAAGTACAATTCCAGGACCCCAAGGACTTCAAAGACCACTGGACACTGTTATTGACCGTAAAAGAATTAAAACAATATACCTGTCCGCCACGGCAGAAGTTCCCGTGACTCCGGTGATTCTGTTACAAACAGCGTAAATCGCATCCTCGTCGCTCGGCATGTAAGGGCGTATCGTGTATATCTTGCTGGTCGGCACTTCGGGCGCTTTGTACACGAATAAATCGTTACCGCTATCGACCGGTATCAAACGCTGAAATATTCGAATAAACACGAGGTCATTATATCTGCGAGACAATTCAAAGATATATATTTTTTTAATGTACAATTAATGGTCTTATAACAGGGAAATTGAACCTGTAAATCAGCCGTAAGACCACCGCGGAAGACCCAAGGCTCCTGGTCTCCACTCATGAAAGTTTCCTTCCAGCCATTCGAGAACCCTGCATCCACGCGCGATCATTGAAATTCTTTAGAACGTAAGCCTCACTCGACTATCTTCCTAATTACCGCTAAACAATCGCGCGCGCGTTGCCTTCGGCAACAATTTATTTTTTTCCCTCTTCCCACCAGCATGCAAGTGTGACTGAACGGGACAATGAAGATTCGCAAATTCGTTCCTGACCCTGAAGATATCCGCGCGAGACCGAATTTCATCGAGTTACAACGGCTGTGTTTTGCATCGCAAAAACTTTTGCTCGGGAAAGTTACTCAGAGAATAAATTTCCACGAGTGAAGAATTTTTTTTTTAGAGACTTGGCAAAGATGAAATTTAATGTCGTGCATATATCTTCGGAGTCATGATGCGTTCTAGATTATGATATCGATCAATCGAGCACAAAATAAATTAAATTAAAGAGAAAAAATTAAGACTTTCGTTCATCGTTCCGTTTTGGTCGGAGGTACAATATTCTCTGATTAATATCAAATCTCATTAATATCAATCGAATTATCACTCTCTGATTAAATCAAATAAGAATGTTGTACCTGTTCGCGCGCGTCATAAACTCTTGAGAGGCACGGATAGGGAGACTGGGGAGACTTCAGATTGGATCGGGATAACTGGGCGGTTTCTTTTTCATACGCCAAAAAAAAGAACAATGCGCCTGAAATAAAGATATTTTTCATTACCACCTGGAAAAGAATGTGTACGTTCTGGAACTAAGCAAAATAAATTAGTGCGACAGAGGCCGTTGGACGTAAACGGAGGATACAGAACTAGTCGGCACGGACAGACAATGCTGCCTTGTACTGGATCCGGTTACTGGCATCTTCGGTCTCTTCCGGTGGCAATCGCGTTAGTAACGCTTGCTCACCGATAACGACCTAGTTCATCAATCGAAAGAAACACGGATCAAGAGTTTATGAAAAATAATTTTTGTTTTGTTTTTTGTAATTCGCCAATTCGGAGGGTGAAATTTGTGCACAGGAATCGTCTTACGGGAATTTACGAGAGCGAATGCCTTTTTTAACATCCCACGAAAGGGCTGAATTATAAAAAAAAATGTATCGTTCGCAAAAGATCGAAGGGCAGAGAACGCGCGCATTAATTGGGATTGTCATCACATCTACGCGCGAGGATATTGGATTTGTCGAACGATCGAAGACGACCGGCCCAGGATACGTGAAAAGGGCAGATCGCTGTGCCAAAATCGTCTTCGGATCGAAAAACTTCCGCCGATCGAGGATGGAGGATCGCTAGCGCACGCGCGGCATTTGCTGTGAGTTACTCAGATACAAGTAAGTCGCATACATGTGTAGCTCCCCTGGGTAAAGGTCGTCATCGTCGATGGGAATCTGCCAAACGCTATCAACAAAACAAAAAGATATAAAGCGTGAATTAGTTACAAATATTAAAAAAAAGTCCAGTGTTCACACCCGCCATCACGCATATACCGAGGAAGGAATGTATCGGTCAGCAGTGTGTCGATATACGTCCTTAACGGAGGACTCCGAGGCACAGTCAATGACAATCTATACTGATGCGTAAGTTCCTTCCTGGTTGTTGCTGAAAAAAAACAAAATCTATGAACATGTGCAGTAGCTGGCAGAGGGATAGCTCGTTAGTAGCTCATTTCGTAGCCTTCGGTAGAGTTGCTGTTGAACAGTTTCCTATTATTTAACAGTCGCCTTAACGCAATAAAAATTAACGATCGAGAAAACCGCGTCGAAAATCTACTACAGTCATTTATTTTTATTTTTATTTTACGATCAGCATCTTACTTGCGATGTCGCAGCTTTTTTTTACATTATCCAAAGCACATGTTTCAACTCGCAGCTTTCTCGATTCGGCGTTCGCGCGGCGTGCTGCGCTCACTCCTAAAGCGCAGAAGTGACCGGACACGCTGTAAACAACCTTAAGCGCATTTTAGTTCGGTCCATCGAGAAACGATACGAAAGTTCGCGCGTGGAAAACAAGGATACAATTGACAGAGGACACCAACGGAAAACAATAACACGATACGCAGCGCACTTTAATGCTTATATGAAGTTGCTGTTACGTGCTTTTTCCGTCTTCGACAATTTACGCTCAGTCGTAAAGCTTCGTCGCGAATTTGGAAAGTTCACGCAAAACCAACTTCAATCACCCTGTTCGATTTTTTCAAACGAACAAGAACGCAGGAAAATTATATTCAAAGAACAATTCGCAATAGCAAAATGCCGGATATTTGGTTTTTTTTCTCTCAATCGAACAGAGCTGGAAAATATAAGATAAATAGAAACTCACCAATCCTGCAAACAATTCGCTTCTGAAATGCAAGTATACAAATTATAATATCTCTCGTGAAAGGTGAACAACAGCACTCATCTGTGGCGTTAGCTGTTAGATTGATTTTAACGTTTTTCGCGCTTCTATTTTTATTAGAAAATCAATCATCGTATCATTTTTCTTTGCCTTTCATTCTGTCATAGCTCAAAATAGATAATATCACAGTGCCAGCGTACAGCAATGAATAATTGATTTTGTTTTTGTCGGTTCGCAAATAATAGATGTCTAATGCTGTTGAGGTAATGTTCGTTAAAAAACGGGATCGCGAAGGAACGACTACGTTGTTGTTTTGTGAAATAAATAATATAATACGTTTTAACGTTCGAACAGACTTACCCAGCCACTTTACATAGCTGTTCAAGAGCGAGACAACGCCTCGCATGTCCCAAACATACGAATAAAGATCGTACAAGAGTTCACGATTGTTGCAGTAAGTCAGACGTTGAAACAGTCTGTTAACGGCGCTGCACATATCGTTCATCTTTGATGCACGAGCGTGCCATTCGTCGATCTAAGGAAAAGGAAGAAAAAAATCTTGTAAAAAGTTCGGACGACGAATTATTTATCGATAACTTACATCAGCTTTGCGGCTGGGATTCTCGTCGTTCGCTTTACTTATCGCAACGTGGGCGTTGCTCTTCAACCAATTGAACTCCTGAAGCAACTGTATACCTTGGCCACCGTGCTCGAAGGGCAAATAAAAGAGATCGCAGAGCAGCGAGAGATCCTCGTGCGCGAGAGTCTTGTCCTCGTCCTTCACGTCTATCGTTTCCGAGTTGTCGTTGTTCTCGTGATTGTCGTTGTCGTTCTCGACGATCATCCGGCTGCCGTTTATCGTCGGCGACGTACCGTCGATCTCCACCTGCATGCTTCCCGAAGCTCCGCTGCACGTCTACGAAGAATCGAGCCGTATGTTTTTTATGATGATCATTACCACAATGTTAAATTTGAAAAAGTTGGAAATATGAAAAAGTTGGAAATTTGAAAAAGTTGGAAATATGAAAAAGTTGGAAATATGAAAAAGTTGGAAATTTGAAAAAGTTGGAAATATGAAAAAGTTGGAAATTTGAAAAAGTTGGAAATATGAAAAAGTTGGAAATATGAAAAAGTTGGAAATATGAAAAAGTTGGAAATTTGAAAAAGTTGAAAATTTGCAAAATTTGCTCTACTCACCGAGGTATTTTCTACCATAGCGTCATCCTCGGTGGTGATTTTCGCCGCGTGGGCCGGCGAGTTGCTCGGCGTCGTGTTGCAGTCCATCGGTTCGGTGGACGCGGGCGCCTGAGACACCAAACTGTTGCCCGTCGCGGTGTCGACAATCGGGATGACCGGTTCGCTGATTACTTTCGTTTCAGAAACGAGCGAATTCATGACCGGGCCGGGAAGCGGTTGAACGAAACTATCGAGAACCGTCACGGTCGAGCAGACCTCGGCGAGGGCTTGAAGATGATTGGAATTCGTGGTAGGCGCCGGTGTCGTCGATACCGTCGTGCTGGTCGTCGTCGTCAGACTCATGCAGGTGTTAACGGAGGGGATAATGGGAATCGGAATAGTCGGAGCCACGCAGGGTTGAGGCTTCGCTATCACGCCCCAGGCCACGCGCTTTTTACTGAATTCGGGGAGCCAGTCATTTATCGCGTTCTTTAGGGCGTGTCGAGGATGGTACATGTTGGGCGAAAGCGTGGAAGGAACGTCCTCCCCGATCACACCGTCCTCAGTCTCGGTCTCCAGCTTTATGTCGGCCGAGACTGTGTCGTCTGAAAAGAGAAGCGGAGCGTAAAATTTTAACCGTGAAAAATACGTAAAATCTACGAGACAATAGCACGTACTCAGAGTCAAATCCCTTTTGCCATCAACGTTGCATCGACTCCACTGTGCGAGAGTGTGAATGGCCACGAAATTCGCGCCGTACTCGCAGTTCGGATTCGTAAGAACCCCGCGAAGTTTGGGTATCAAGTCGGGCGATCGACCGGAGTAGGGCCCGAGGAACACACGCTTCTGGTCGTAATCGTTGGCGTGCAGGTTGTCCCAGATAACGGGCGGACGTCGGAGAACCTCGGTTATCTCTTCGATCGACTCGACGGTCAGCAGTCGCGATATCACCTTCGGCCCGGTCCACATTATGTCTATCTCCTGCGCCAGCTTGCTGCCCAGGGTGTTGAGATACTCGGACGTCGGGACGTTCGGTATCGCTCTCGTCGCGCAATATTGCGTCGGGCAGAGAAGAAATCTCGGCTGGCCGAGATGTTGGAAAATATCGTTCGTCACGGAAACCTAAAATCGAATGATAAATAAAAAGTAAATATTTCGTTCATGTTTCTCAAAATCGGCGGCTCAAAAAATTAATTAAAAAGTAATCATTCTATGCTAAAATAATAGAACTATGAAGACTCACTTGGGCATGAGCGAAAGATTGAAAAACCTCTTTGTCAGCTTCGCTCATCTCAGGCTCTATGTCATCGAAGAGCAGGGCAAAGGCTGTGCAGCCGAACTGACTGACTTGCTCCAATTTTCTCTTCAGAGCTGCGATCTCCTTGGCGCTCGAGTAAGTTATATCCAAGCCCGGCGACAGTGCGTAGTAGAATGTAATTCCACTTTCGCGGGCCGCAGTTATCAGTCCGGTCAAGTGTTCAGCTTCCTCCACAGTGTACAACTCTCGCCAGTAAGCTCGGTGCTTGTAGTCGTCCTTAGGTGCGTACAGGTACGAATCCATGCCCCACTTCTTCATCCTACAAGAAATAAAATACAAAAAAATAAACGTTACATCAAGTTTCCGAAAAGAATTTCCCAACTCTAACATGCTGGACAAAAATGCGAGAGACGGAGCGGGGCAACAGTGGAAAGTCGACTCACTTCTGAAACAGGTCCTTGCGCTGCTCCGTTGTCCAAGGACGACCGTAGAAGCCTGCAAAAGTAAGGATCATCTATTGAGCAAGAGGCGATAGTTAGGCCGGGTGGAAAGCGATTGCATTCCAACTGGTGTCAGGCGAAGGAATGCTTCACGATTCACGACGATCGAAAGTCTCTCGATCTTGAAAGCCCTGTGGGCGTACCTTCGACAACGCCGCAGATGAAATTTCCATTTTTAGCGTTCGAATTTACGGCCCCGTTCGTGTCCGCCATCGCAGATCAGGAGAATCCGCGAACTGTTTTCAGATTCGGCTTGCAAATATGGCTGATGGGCAAAATAACGGAAACCGTTCGGTGCGCGACTGGATCGAAAGGCACAATCGTAACGGGCGACAAAGTAAAAACGGCGTCAAAGTTCCTTCTTCTTTTTAGATTCCTTCTATCTTTGACTCGCTAAGAAAACATCGCGGCGTCGGATACGCGGGTAAGGTGCTTTTTCGGTATAGCGATAATATACGTGGAAAGCTCTCACTCGAGCCAATATGTATACACAATGTTTCTCGACGAAAGTGTGCGGTCGATACGATATCAACAACGTGTGTTCGACTCTCGATCTCGGACTGGGCGGCAGCAGCAGCGGTGCAGCCATTCTCGGCGGGAAAGAGCTTTACAATTCAATACGATATTCTACGGCAGACCCTGGGTAACAACAAAGGTGTCCGAAGCAGATGTTTTCAGTACCATCTGACTAACAACGGTCAAAAATCATCAACGAAAAAAAATCAATATTATTGTTTCTATTATTACATACTATTATTTCTATTATATTATTATATTGAAATGTTTCAAAAATGTTTCGCTGAAATGTTTTTTCAACACTTCAACGAAACGTGAATGATTGCATCACCAATCTAAATTGTATATACTCACCCGTATAAACACGGAACATCAGTAGAAATATTTTGGGTCAAACATGAAATAAAAAATATTTCCAAATATTTTATCACTATTTTTCAAAAATGTTTCAGATATGCTGAAAGATTTCAGAAGTATGTTTCTGAAATATTTAAGAAACGTTTCGTTGCAATATTGTGATAGAATATTTCAAAACATTATTTTCGTATATTTTAGATATATTTCATAAGATTTGAGAGATTGAAAATATTTCTAAAATGATTTCAAAATATTCCGTACTATGTTTCCCCACGGTTACGGTTCATATCGGTGACGGCATAAGTTAACGTCACATATTTAACACAGTCGATATCAAGCAACGTTCGAATGTTTCGGATTAATATTGCATCCAACTTCACGAAAATCTTGTCATCCCGATGAAACAGTTACGAATCAGCAGTCAAAAATCTCAGCGTTGAACTCAAACCGAATAATAAAAATACGGCCAAAATTATGTCCGAGTCGTTGGTAAACGAGAAGAAAACCGACACCGGCGCGATACTCGACTGCGCCGACGAGGTCGAAGATTCATCGACAAGAACGACAACGAGCGAGTCCGTGGAAAAATTAATGGAGGAAGAATTGAATAGCCAGTCGTTGATGGATTACGACGTGCCGTCTTCCGACGAGCAGTTCTCGCCCAACATTCAGCGAAGTTCCTGCGACACGGAAAATTTATCGATCTCCGCGACCGATCAGTTTCCGGACGTCGGAACGCCCGTAACATCCGGTGGTTTCATTGGATGCAACGACGCATGCGCATCAAACGAAGAATCGCCCGCAGACATCGACGATTGGTTCGCGGATGAATATTCCTTCAGGGAACAGCTAACTTTGCTCGAACACGGCAACTGCTGCGTTCCGGAAAACGTCGAAGAGACCCGGCCGAAGAGCACCGAAAAATATCCGGAAGCCGAATATCCTCAGGAATCGAAGAGCCCAGCGCAGAAATCCGCGGCCGATTCCAACGGTCCTTCACCATCGGAGCTCTTGACTTCGGTCGTGAAATCTTACAGGGAAGCTCTGAAAGATCAGACGCTCGTTCTGGCCAATCAAACCGACGCGCTGAACCGATTGGCCGCAGCGATCGAGATCCAGACGAAGATGATCGACGAGCTGCACAAGAGAAATCGTTCCACCGTGTAAAACAATATTTATCGATCGTATCAAAAAAGCAATAAATATCCACGAGTATCTAAATATATAAATTACTTGTATTTCTTGTTTTGTTTTGTTATCTCGTCGCTTACAGGTACATTGATTAAAGCTACAAACGATAAAAGTACGAAAATGAGATCATTACTGCCTGTCCGACGGATCGATCATGTACAAGAGAGTTTCAGAAAGCGAGACAGTTTCTTTTTCATCGGCAAAGCCTCGATATTTTCTTACGCGTAGATTAAAAAATAATATATAATAATAATAATTCATGACTTCGTTCGTCTATTCTAGTTGGTTTCCTTTCTTCTCGTAACAGAAATTTATGTATGAAAAACGTCAGTTTAGTCAGAGGCAAGACTGGGACACGCGGTGTACTCCGATGAGCGGATATTTACAGTCACTCGATAATTCGAATTGATTATTGCAACGACAAATTTTAGTCATGGTAAGAGAGTCAATAAAACATAAAAACAAAACAAACAAAAAAAAAATAGAAAAATTACATTGTTCGGATGGCGAGAGAGGCTTAAAGTTATAAATAAAGTAAAGGAATCGTTCGATACCGAGGGGACACTGTTTTCAAGTTGTCCCCTAAATGCATGAATCTCAATCACAGGAGTTCTGTGCTCGATAACGAGATTTCGAGTTTCGTATGAAATATTCACAAATTTACGTGGACAAGTGCAGTTGTCCGAATGGATTTGGTATGACACCGACGCCGACTCCGCCCTCGTGAGAGCACATCGGCGCCCCGTAGGACCAGCTATCGTTGTGCGGATCGTAAACCTCGACGGCCGATAGATTGGAAACACCGTCGTAGCCACCTATGACCCACAATTTTCCCATGTTCGCCACGAGAGCGGCGCGGCTCCGCATCATGTTCATGGGCGCGACGTACTCCCATCTGAAAAAAAGAAGAAAAAATTAATAATTATACTACGATAGTTAATCCTTGAATTATGAAAAATTTACTAACGTGTCGGTTTTTGGATCGTAAACTTCGACGGTTTGTAAAAACGTTGAACCGTCGTATCCGCCGCAAACGTAGAGCTTGCCGAAGAGGGTCGCTACGCCGAGTCTGCATCTTCGCGTCAACATTGGTTTCACGTGTGTCCAAACGCCGGTCTGCGGATCGTATCTCTCAACCTGTAATAACAACGTATGAATAATAAATACAAATAATAAAATATTCGTAAGAGCGCCGATCGAGACAGTAGAATTATTTCAAGATTAGCTTTTGTTGCGTTATTCGATCATTACCGAGTTGAATATCGAGAGTCCGTCGTGACCACCGAGGGCGTACACGTATCCTTCGAATGCAACGACTCCGCCAGCGGAACGGTGCTTATTCATAGGTCGTATCATTTGCCACTTGTCTGTGTCGGGACAATATCTCTCGGCCGTGTTCAGTGAAGTTTCGCCGTCGTAGCCACCGCATACGTATATGTAATCGTTGAGCGCAGTTGTCCCAACAGCGCTGCAAAAATGACGCACAACAACATTTTTTTAGCCACACTTGTCGCGAAAAACAAAATAATAAAGTTCCGTTATCGCTGACTTGTAAATTCCTACCTCCGTTTACAGTGCATGGGCGCTATCAGTTTCCAGGTCTTCGAGCAAGGATTGTAAACTTCGACGGTGGACAATCTCTCGAAACCGTTGTAGCCACCGAAAGCGTAGAGTTTGTTTCTGTGAACAGCCACCCCGACTCTGCTCCTATCCATCGTCGTCGCTTCGGAAGTTTGCCATTTTTCTGGAAGATCGCATATTATTTAAAATCAAATAAAAATGAATTCCGAAATTTGGCATTTTTCGGGAAGATCGCTATTAATTATCGATTGAAACTATATTAAAAAAAAAATTGATTCGCTTGCTCGTTTCGATTATTTACCGGTAAACGGATCGTAAACTTCGACAGTGCTGCGCGAACTCCCGGTCTTCGAGAGACCGCCGAACGCGAATATATGGCCCATTATCTTGTAACAACATCGAGGACGAACTTTGAAGCCCTCCAGCAGGTGCCTTCTCTCCGGAATTAGATGATAATCCTTAGCCTCGTCCAACAGATCTCTGAACGAATATTCATCAAACGATTTCATCCGCTATATTAATTAGATTATTTTGCTTTCTACATATTATCTTATATTCTTATATTCTCATATTCTTATGTTAAAAAAAAGATTTCATATCTTTATTTTTTTTTATTTGTAATTTTTATAATATAATGATAATAATAATTATTTTTCTTGTAAGAAATGTATGCACTGATGGTTGACTGTGCCATGGTTTTGTACCTTGTTGCACGGTGTTCTTAGGGGGCTCAGGCCCAAGAACACGGAATAAACGAATCTATAAAAGAAAAGAAAAATAATTTTTATCAAATACCTGCAGGCGTGAGAACTTTTGACAAGCTCCTCCTTAGCGACGCGATCGGCAAGATATTCCGGACTGAGCAGCGGCAGTCTAACGAGAGCGAGCAGGGCCGGCAGATGCGCGGCTCTGGCGTCGACGTCGTGATTGGTCCATTTGATGACAGCCTCGAAAACCTGAATCTCCGAAACGACGTACAGCTCGTCCCGCGAAACGAGTTCCTTGAGATCGGCAAAGCTGAGGCTCAAAAATTCGTCCGACTGTGCGACCTGATGAAAGTACTGATGAATGTAGTTCGTCGCCTCGGCGACGAGGGCCGTGCAATTTAGCGTGTCCGCGAAATGGCTTATTCCAAGGGCGTTGTGCGGATTGAAGCGTTTCTTCAAAAAATCGGCGCACGCGTCCTTGACTTTATTCAGCTGGAGGAAGGACGCTCCCACCATCATGCTCTGCACATTCTCGTTGTTCAGAGTTACCTTGCCACTGTACGCAAAGTTTATTAGAGCCTCCAGAGTTCTGTACAAGAAATTAAAAAAACAGCCATTTATTTTGCAATCCACATTCACAAATTATTCTCAAATCACTTTACGAATTATTCCCAGATCAATTCACAAATCGATCTGAGTGAATTGAATTGACGGATACACAAATTGTTATCAGAGCCTCCAAAGTTCTGTACCAGGAGAAAAAAACAGCCATTCATTTAGCCAGCCAATCGCAACGAGGCAAAAAAAACTCACGCAGCATCGAATCCCTTCAACGTTATGTCCTTCTGCTTGCTCTCCATCATGTTGTTCAGAAACATAGCATGAAAATAGGGACTCGTGGCAGCCAGGACTAGCCTGTGCGCACTGAATATTTGATCGTCCGCCTAAAAAAAAAAAAATCCACAATAATCTTTTTGTTTCTTCAATTCATGAGACAAATTCTAACTTCCATTATTTCCAAAAAACATAGGCAAAAAAAATCTAAACAATTATTTTTTTTTCACTTTCTTCCCTGGCACATAATTAATACTAATTGAATGAAAGCTGTCTATAGTACATAAATTCCCCATCGCACAGTTAACTCCCTGCGACATTTTTCTTAATTGTAAAATTTTTCAGAGATAATGATTCGCGCGATCGCTCGAACAATGGGCCAGACAGAGGATTAATTTGACGCGTCTTAGTCACACTATTTGGCTTTGTTATGACGGTGAGTTAGCGCGAGGTTAACCGTCGGGCGTACCTTGAGTGTGACGTCGCATAGCTTTCCCTGTCGGCGTATTTCCTCGAACACCGGAAAGCCCTGTGAGAATAGATCGTCCTGCTGGAACGTGACGGGTTTCTCATTGTCCTCCTCGGCGTTGAGGCTCTTCGGATTGCCCGACAGACAGGCAGTTCTCAAATGACGCGCCCCGTCCGTCATAACAGCCGCTCCAAACTGCCTGGAACGCACTGCGCTCGGAGGGAGCAATCCCGCGCCGCGTCCACTTCCACCGCGGTATCGTCTCAGGGCTCGCAGCGGCGGTGACGGATTCAACAGGGCCGCCGCTGCTGCAGCGGGTCTCCCACCGTCCGGGGCTCTCCTCCCGAAATTTCTTCCTGACATATTATTATCTCGTGAAAAATTATTCGATCCCAACGTTTATATCGCGAGAGAGCGAAATTCAATGCATATTTAGTACACGAGAAAAAAAAAACGTGTTCGCTCGTCTCGAAAAATTTTCGCGTCCCTTGGGAGAGAAGCGCGTGTAGAGAAAAAAAAACAATAATAATCGCCGACCGGACGGCCTTCGGGAAGTGTTAATAAAACCTCTGGTTTCGTCACTAATTTGCAACGGATATATTTATGATAATTATTTTTCACACCCACGCGTGATACGGAGTTATAAAAGTGCGATTTTGCAAGAGTCCCCGCGATCGATTTATCTATCTTTTCACTTCGGGCACCGCGCGATTTCCGACACGCTACGCTGACGATCGGACGACCTCACCGCGATGTAAACAAAGCGGGTTTAACGACATGCTCATTGTCCAAGGGGTCGGAACGTTACTGAAGTGAAATAGCACGAAGGGCCTTTAGATCGAGAGAAGAGTGAAGTGTGGGGAGGGGCATTGAAATTTGACTCGATAATCTTCGGTTACGTTTCGGTTGTTGTTGTAACGGCTTTGTTTTCTTTTTTTTTCATTATATTCTCTATAACACCCACTTTATCGTCGGAAACTCTGGATCATAGTTGACGTCGAACTTTGCGCAAATTCTTTACTTTACTGTACTCTTTTCTTCTTCTTTTTCTTATTTTACGTATATATGGTGCGAGTACGATTGAAAGCGCGAACTACTCGGGTATCTCGTTGGCGGACAAATGAATCACGGAAAGCCAACGAACTCCTTTTAAACTCGGCTTTTTCTTTGTGTCTAAACTTGGATCAGTGCGATAGATGCGCCTAATGCAGACGCCGCACGGAGCTATATTCACCAATTATAATTTTCCCCCTGCAAAGAGAGAAGGCATATACATGTATATATATAGATGTATATTCGTGCGAAGTATTGCTCATTTATTCGTCCCGCAGCGTGTTCTGCGAGATCGCAGTAACGACGGTCTGCGTCGCATAGACGAGCGTCCCTCGTCCAGACCTTTTGTCCTAGCGATTGCCAAAAAGCTTTTCGGTACCGAGACTTGTCTCTTTGTCAGCGATGATTATATACGTTTGTATTTATAGTACGAACGGTAGTGGGGGGTTGCGAGAGAACGCGTGACGCTTAAATTTGCGCTGTTCATGGGAAGTTTAACCTCGTATATGCGATGTTTCTTCGTTAAATATTCACGACATCGACCATAATCGTTTACAACTGGTACGGCGTTTTTTTTAAACCTCGGCGAGAATGCAAATCATTCGTACCGATGATTAAGCATAGCTGAACCTTCGAATTTTGATCAAAGATGGCGAACCGTGCGATGTCCGTGGATCGTCGATAAAATCTAACTATTCCAATCGTTACGCTATCTTATCGTACGCACGGCCGTACAGCAACGACTGCTGTCAAATTATCATTGTTATCGATTCAGTTGTTTTTTACTGTTTAAGAAAAAATACTGATAGATTGATACGAATGTTACTCGGTTAACAAACATTGCGCCATGTCACCGTCAGCGAGACAACGCGTGACTTTTAATTTTATGCTTTTCATAAGCATGGGAGATGCACGGTGTATCAACGATACTCGTTTGCAAATGGTATGGTTTTTTTTTTTTTAAAGCACAGCAAGAAAGCAACACTGTAATAAAAAATGGTTTGCAAATTAATTAACCGTATAGAATGTTTTTTCACATAAACTGTTTCTAAAGTCTCAAACGCATGCGCGTTGCAATTTTTATTTTATAATGAAAATCGTTTGTAAATTTCAGTCAAAAAAATTGTAATTTTAATATCTGGTATTTTTATTTTACAAAAACGTACATTAACGTTCAATTAACATAAGTAATGTAAGCAAATTTGAAGTTCCAGTGCGTTAAATTGTACGATCAAACGAACTTACCTGTGAAGTTCGATCGTAATTATATGAAGAGCCTCGTTCGAGAAGATTAAATGTAGTAGTACTCGTTCCCAGGGAA
>JAPYZC010000625.1:0-36294 GCA_030522665.1 Ichneumoninae sp. A BG-2022a | reverse complement strand
TTTTTCAGATTTTTTTCTCATCGAGAAGTGTTTGTAATCTTTGTCTTTTTTCTCTCGAACTTAGGCGGCGTCAGTCATTGTGCTAGTACTACCTTAAAGCACACTAAACGTTAATTTTTATCGCGCAATACCCACAGCGACATCGGATCTCACTGAACCAACTGAAACATCACCATTTTCGTGAAACGCCAAAATGTCTGTTTGTCGAACATTTCAACACCTCCGCCTCTCAACGTGTTCGCGAATTGTCTTCAGTCTATGACAAGTGTTATCCGATGTGACGAAACTCCCCTGAAGGAAACTCGGAAAGCCTATTGATGCTGACACCTAAAGAACACTAAACGTTAACTTTTACCACGTAATACCCGCAGCGATATCGGATCTCACTGAGCCAGCTGAAGAAATAAAAAAGTACATCCCGCCGCTGCCATAACCGTACAAGTTGATCGTTAATTCGACGCTAAATAACCGGAATATTATTGTTACGGTTCTTCTGCTTCAAGTGAAATGCGCAACATCACGTTGCCCCGTCGCGGTTAGCGTGGGCACGGCAAAAGAAGAAAAAACAACCCACACACAGCCACACATTAAGCCGAAGAAGGATAAAGAAGTGGCGCAAGTATGAGCGAGCAATAAGAAGGAACGAGTCTGGGAAAAAAGTTTTGCACGACAGTGCGGGTGCTCGTAAAAGTCAGGAACCCGACGTAAAGCTTCAGGAACCTCGAGACTATTATTGCGACGATAAATCTCCATAACGGTTCGAGTAACTGAGAGAGCAAAAAATCGAGATACGGAGTGGGGGGCGAAGAGTGCTTTTTCCCTTACTGCGGGTATTAGGCCTTCCAACCTAATGGAAAACATTGATCCGGAGAGATAAATATAAAACGGGAATGAGAATTGGTGGGTCTTCAAAGAGCGGCCGTGTCCGCATCCCCGCACAAACTTGACTCCTCTTTCATGATTTCGGTGCCGATCTCTTCTCACTTCGCTGCCAATCGGCGTGCGACCCCGCAGATCTATATTATGCCGGAAACCCCCGTGGGCTTCGGGGTCGGGCGTTCAAACGAGCGGAAGCCGCGCCGTTAATTCATTGGACACAGCGCCCGTATTGTCAGGGGACTGGTTTACCAGAAAACCTAACAAAGTACTGTCAAAATTAGCAATTCACAATTTACGAATTACATCGAGCGGTCGTTAGAAACCAACACCATGTCACTCTAATGCTATCCGACATTCCGCTCATAACTACTAATACATATGACTGTTCGCTAATTGTTTAGAGCTGGATTTAATTGCGTGGGATGTGATGGATGGGAAGAGTGAAATAAAGACGAAGCACTGGTTAACAGAAAACTAAAACTTAATGTATTTCGCGTGAATGCCAACGTAATGAGACGAAGCTCGTGGCTCGAGATCTCCGCTCTTTTACACAGGTGAGAGCCTGACGCAAAACAAAGTTTGCTTCGATTAAAAATAAAAATATACGGGAATTGCGAACTCTCGAAATTTGCTGTATATGGATGTACAAACTGCGAAAGGCGATACCTTTCAGAGTTTAATATACATCAATATACAGCAAATTTTAAGAATTCGCAATTGTAAATATAGCCATTATTTTCAATAACCATTCATAAAATTAATAAAATGATAAAATACAAACGGGTTGAGTTAACCTTCAAATAAATGTATGTACGTATCTATAATAATCTTAATACCAGTCATTACGCAACCGTCAAATTATAGCTGGCGCTGTTTGTTCTCATAGCAAACGGAATCGTCGCGGTCACAAGAAAGTTTTGTCGTGATAGCAAAACCAATTGCTTCTACATAGTAATTTTTCTGCTGCTTTTACTAGTCATTTTACTGCGCCTCGTAATTCTCTTATTTTATAAAACCGTTTCGGAGAAAAATGATTTCAAAATAATTCTGAGGTTATGTTGATCTTTAGACACACCTTAAGCGAAAGGGAAGGGTGCAGTGCCAAGGATGTCAAAGCGTGGACGAAACGATGTACAATGCAATACCGAACTCCTGTAAGCTATCAATGACGAAATATTAAACTTGAGGGCGGGAGGTTTGCCTCAATGGAACAACCATGCCTCCAGGCAGATGTCCTTTATACCCCATTGGAGTTCATATAAGTGCCGTTCCATTCGGTAACCCGCGCACCCTTGCCACAACAACACGGTAGTAAAAACATGATTTGAATAAAATATGAAATAAGGAGGTGCACGGTTCTCACCGGAAGAACGCGTTATGTTTATCGCCCGTCGTTGAAGTAAGTTAAATATACGCGTTGTGGTAAAGAAAACACTAAACACCTCACACCCAGAAAAATAATCTGTTTGACGGTCATCGTTTATTTATTTTAAGTAAAATATTTATTTCATTTAAATAAAAATGTATATTATTTGAATAAAACTTTATATTATTTGAATAAAAATTTATTTTATAAAAACAAAAATTTATTTCATTTAAATAAATATTTATTTGAATCAAATAAATATTTTACTTAAACCAAATAATCGGTGGCCGTCAAATTATTTTTCTGGGTGCACCATTTCAACGACCTGCCCTTAAAGTGCGCTCCGGGATGTTGGCTTTAAAGTTCGACAGCTGATCAATGCTATTCATACCACTGAAAATGTACCGCTGCTCCTCTTTGTAGATCTCCAGCATGCCAAAAACATCAAAGACATATCTCTGAAACTGCTACCAACGTATTAAATTTTACCCTACTCTAAAATCGTAGTCGAGATGGCTTATAAGCGAAAGGAACGGGTGCATTGAACGATGTCTAATGTAAGACCAAGCTCCCGAAAGCTATCAATGACGAAATGTTGAACTTGTGGGCCGAAGGCTGGGCTTGACAGATCCGCCGTGCATTTGGAGGGTGTCTTTTATATCCCATCAGGAGTTTATATAAGTGCCGTTCCATTTGGCAACGTGCGGATCCGCGCCACAACAACGCGCTAGTAAAAACATGATTTGAATAAAATATGACAAGGCGCACGGTTATCACCAGAGGAACACGTTATTTTTATCGCTCTTCGGTGAAAGTAAGTTAAATATACATGGTCCGTTGAAGAAAAAAGTATGTACGAGACCGAGATAAAATGGATGGGTGGGAGAGAAGAAAAGGTGGGATGCGGCGGGACGTGTATAAAACGGCAGTTAAGACATCGTAGCTCGGACGGCGATCATTAAACGACCTTAAGCTGCGAGGTACAGTCATCACTACCCACCCAACGTCATTTACCGAGCGTTCGTTGGATTATGCACGGACAATTTTTGTCCCCATCGTCGACTCGGAGCTTTACGAGATTTTTTAATTCCTCTAAACGTTTTGTTAAAAAAAGCTGGTTCGATGAACACGTCTCGTTGCCGGTGAGGAATAGCGTCAAATGCTGACCTTGCGAAAAACAGGATGCATTGCGCGAGGCACAAGCGAATGAGTCTTGGAAATAGTAAAAATCTATTCCAGCAATTATATATATTCAAAAGTATGAACTAATTTTTCAGTCGATAGTTTTTCGTGTTTCGCGATCGTAATTAATTTCCTTCTGCCTTATAAAAAAAACAACACTTCAAGGTACGTCGGTGAATTTCCGGTCGTCCGCAGAATGTCAAATGAGTCTTGAAAATAGTAAAAATCTATTCCAGTAATTATATATATTCAGAAGTACGAATTAATTTTTCAGTCAATACTTTTTCTAGTTTTGAGATCGTAATTAATTTCCTTTTGCCTTATAAAAAAAAAACAACAACACTTCAAGGTACGTCGTTGAATTTTCACAGATTTTTGTTGCCCATCAACTTCTTATTGGAATCTTCAAAGTTTACATCCTGGAAAATTCCAGTTCCTCGTCGAACAAGGATTCCGAGCGTGAAGGGTTAAAAAGTATATTTCCCTAGGATTTATTCTCCACTAACGGATCCCTCTGCCTCGCCGCCGCTTCGTCCGAGGTGAAAAGCAATGTTTGGTCCAGACATTCCGATAATGAAGGAGTCATTAACGGTTCAATAATAATGTGAAGCGAATGATTCGCCGTGTAGTCGCGCTTTCAGCCGGAAGGATATTATTAGCCGGAGTGGCGTATGGTTCCCGAGAGAGGGTCCAAAGATTATCCTGTCTCGAGCGGCATTGAAGCACGAGCAACGCGAACATTTCTCCACGGTCGGTCTTGGTGTGCCAGAAACTCTGGAGTCGACCTGCCGAGCGCTTTGTAGGCTGCAATTAATAATGGAACCCATATCAAAGTAGCACGAGAGAGATGGGAATAGGAAAAGGGACGGTGGGTTGGTTGAAAGCGGAAGTAAACTTATATTGAAGGACCACCGGATCCGCTGGCCGATATCGATTCGCTAAAATTACTATATACGTGTCGCGTAACAACAATATCTTGTTTCATAATACAACTTCAAGCGATAAACCGCAAAGGACGTATCGCTCTCGCAATATAACTCAGGATAAGCCGCTATGAGCCTTATGGTAAAAGTGGGGAATATGGCCCGGTCCATTTATCATTGATTTACGTGTTAATCGAGGTGGGCCATATTCACTACTTTTATCCTATAAAGAGCATTATTGCAAAGTTCCACGGAGCTATCCTGTGAATCTGACCAGCTATGTAACAACGGAGAACAACGAATGAGCATCAGACTTCGTTTGTCGTATAAATCTTTGTCACCAAAAAATTAAAGGGTTCTCTTGCTGGCTGTCATTTATCCGCAACAGTTCCTTTAGAAGTAAACTGATATTGAAGGACCACCGGATCCGCTTGCCGATATCGATTCGCTAAAATTACTATACAGGGGAGAGCGGGGCAAAATGGGGTAACGGGGCAAAACGGGGTTTTCGGGCAAAACTAAATTTTCCAATAATTTTTGGATCGGACAAGGTGGCAAAACTGGGCAGAAAAGCCTGATGTATCCGATACGGCGAATTCCGGCATCCAAAAATTATTGGAAAATGACGTTTCGCCCAAAAACCCCGTTTTGCCCCGTTGCCCTATTTTGCCCCGCCCTACCCTACGTGTCGCGTAGAGTCGGTCGCAAAAGTACAACAATATCTTGTTTCATAATACAACTTCAAGCGATAAACCGCAAAGGACGTATCGCTCTCGCAATATAACTCAGGATAAGCCGCTATGAGCCTTATATAGAGCATTACTGCAAAGTTCCGCGGAGCTATCCCGTGAATCCGATGTTTTTTGTTCTGGAGCGAGCTGTTATCAAACGGGAATTTAACGTGCGGTTATTAAAATATAACGAGGGCTGCGGGAGAGGCGTGGCTCGTGAGGGTTCGCCATCGAGCCGGATTATATTACCAACGGCGATGATGAAAAAGTTATTAAGTGGGGCAGAACGGTTGAGGATTCTGAATTGGCTATAGCGAGCAAGGCCCGGAGCTCCAGCGCCGTTTTAAGCGCCCGCTGGTATAGCCTTCGTAGGTTGCTTTGAACCGTAAAAATTTATTAAAAATTGGTCGTTGAGGGCGCAATAATTGTAGAACGAGTTGAGGCTGGGGAAAGGTCGTTGCGAGAAACGACAGATTGCTGAACACCGTTACGCGTTCGTCCTGCATCGAACTTTATCATTTCCCGGAGCGAATCGGGAGTAGCCAAGGTGACGGGCGACCATGAGTTTGTGCTGTCGTCCGCAGAATGGACCGGCCATTAGGAGCGGGATCTCTCGAGTCTCGACGGTCAACCATACACGGCCATATGGGCAATTGTATACCCGCTCGGTGTCCGGGCAGGAGAGTTGCTACGCCTCGTTGGATGCAAGCCACGCGGTAACAACGCCAGTACACAGACGCTGGTTGTTACGGTGCCCGTTGTGGTGTTCCGTGCCCGGCTATTCACTGGTGGTCCGTCCCGTACCTTCCACCGACCTTCTACTCGGTTCCCGATTATCCGGGTGAACATTCTCCGGGACGAGCCTTAGGATCGACGGAGAACGGCTCCACTAGCGGTTCTGGTCGTCTTCGTTGTCGGCGCGATGGTGGTCAAGCACAGCTTTAAGGAGACTAACTCAGTAGCGTGTCTACTACAGCATCCCTTACAGATACGCTTGTCATGAATGTGGTTCCATGCTGGGTTAGGGAGAACTATCGCAGGACCATCGATCAAAACCACTCCGCAGGCTGCATGGGCTTGACTAATTAATTCCTGATTATGTTTCTGATATCTGTCAGAATTAAGTACTTAGAACGAAACTGATTCAATCAGGTTCATCAAGCCAGCACTAAATTATGTATTCATTTGTTAATGATTTTGATACGTGTAGATAGATGCCAATTTCAATCAGTAGTTCCCAGCTTTCGTTCTATTGCATTCGGACTAATTGGGACATTCGCAATTGGCTTTTTCTGCAGCAATGTAGCTGAAACGACGTGTCACGGCAAAGTTATGCTCATGGAATTCCTGTGTGGGAATTTAATACGATGTATACGACCGATAAAACATAGCATGCATTCGCAACTGTGGTGTGATCTCTTTTTTTTCTTGCCATTCGGGATTGTAATTTGCAGCGCTATAAACGGTTAATGTGTTATAATTTTCACTCACACCAAGCTCACTCTGTTTTTCCCATCCATTTAGGATTTAGAATAAAACTGATTCAATCAGGATCTTCACCACAGCAATAAATTATCTATAATTTTGTTGATTTTGTTGTAATGATTTTGGTACGTTCAGATAAATCCCGATTTCAATCTGCATTTCCCAGCTTCCGTTCTATTGAATTTAGGGTCAATCTGGATAAACGCAATTGGCTTTTCTTGTAGGAACATAGCTGAAACGACGTGTCACAGCAAAGCTATGCTCATGGAATTCCTGTCTCGGAATTTAATACGTTGTATACGACCGATAAAACATGCATTCGCAACTCTGGTATGTTCTCTTTTTTTGTTGTCATTCGGAATTGCAATTTGCAGCGCTATAAACGGTTAATGTTTTACAATTTTCAGTCACTCTATTTGGCCCCAACCTCACACATTCGCTCGACCGTTTATCCAAAGGGCTATCTTACCACTTCTCGACCGCTACCAGACTAGACCGCTCTGGCACGCCCACTGAATTGACGGACCCGTGTAACGTAGTTTCCGTACAAGTGCACTCCAGCTAATTGACAAGTTGCGCTGCTGAGCAGGCCAAGCTGCACAGTGTTTCCCCGGGGTGTCGCCATGATGCTGGACAAGGGGGAAATCATATCGGCACGTGGGCGTTTTTTAAATTGAGAATTGTCATAGACTTTTTTGCCTGTTTTTCTCGCGCCCACACGTTCACTCTCAGACATTTGTATAGGTACGATAGAAGGACGGCAATCATTCACCGGTTTTCTCCGTGTTTTTTTATTTTCAGGAATTCTTTAACTCTTGTAACTTGATAGTATAATAACGCTAATAATAGAATCCAATGCTCTAAAAGTCGGTGGCGTAAAATGAATTGATGTAGAAGTGGAAAATCACATAGTAGATGGTACACTGCTCATAATTAATGCCTGGTTTTCCTCAATATCAACATCGAAGATATCAATATTTACTCATTTATTATGTAGTATACGGGTAGGCCTTTTTAAAAAGTGTATACATATGCATACATAACATAACATAACATAGCATATATTTGCATATATTTGAGAGCATAACACATATACATTGCATATATTTGCTACTTAAGATATCAACATCGAACATACCAAGAAGGCCATTCAGCAAGATGCTAGATGTCTTGCTTGATGTCTTTGATCCCGTTAAGAAATCCAGCAAGATATAAAAACCAGATGAACCAAGTACCAATGACGGGCAGTGTGAGTCACCCATGCTCTTTCGTAGGGTCCGTTTACTCATGCGTTCCCTTGGGATGACGTGCTGCAGTGTCTCGTCCATCATCGCTTTTCTTTGCATGGAAATAGCGAGTCAGCGAACGTTATCGGCAATCAAGCGGCGTTATCGGCTTGCCATTTGTATCTGAAGTGGCTATCAACGAGCACATCGAAAGCCCACACTGACCACCCAAAAATACGAGTTCTTCGCCGGCAGCGTAATTCCGCTACCTTCATTCGCAACCTCGGTCTTTTAGGGCCGGTTGTGATTTTCAGACTGTCGATATGGTTTCATTTGTCCAATATAGTGATTTCTTCGCCTCTCGACTAGCATCATCAATAGTACTCTCCTCGCACTCACCCATACATTCCAGTTTAACTTGAACGAGCGTCCCGCCCGTCAGTGCACCCTACTCTCCCCTCGAAATCGGGGTCAATTCAGTTTGGTGTGTGTGTCTCGAGCGGATTTTCCATCAGACGCGAAATTGCCGGCCCTCGTTGGCTCGTGCTGGCATAAGCTCCCGCGACGGTGGGAATCGTGAGAGTCGCATGGTCCGCAATCAGCGGTGGACGGCACGACTGAATCCGAGAAACACTGCGACGGACTTTTGTTGTACCGACAGCGACAACTAGCGGTCGCACCTGTGAGGGTTCTCATGATTGTAAAGCAACTGTTGCGGATAAGTGACAGCCAGCAACAGAACCCTTTAATTTCGTGGTGGCAAACATTTATACGACAAGACAAAAGTCTGTTTTGTTTTCCGTTATTCTTGGTCTCCGTTGTCACATCGCTGGTCAGTTTCACGGGCGGGTCGACAGTAGGCTTGCTCCAGGCACATCCCCTAAGTAAAACAGGTATTAAATTTGGATCCGGTGCATCACAGCTCACAGGTTTGGTTCCAGAAACTCGTGGTACAATCCAGCTTGGTGTGTTTACACGTCGACCGAGCCCGAGGAGATATATTGAGATAGAGCCAGAGAGATGAGCATCGGCAGCTAATATGCAATAGCGATTACTTGAGTGATGTACGTCGGGCTTTGATCATACTGATGGATTAGCCAGTGGGCTAGTACCGCGCGGGTGCAGGCTGCTCTAACAACATTAAGTTATTGATGACCTACGAGGGCAGAGCTGCACGTGATCTGAATTTGTTGTTGCCCGGTTGCCTCTTGGTTCGCCGGTACCAGGAGCCATCAACAGGCACACGACGCGCGGTCCTGTTGGCTACTGGCACTGCGGGTCAGTCCATCGATGCATCAGAGCCGGTGCATTTGCACCTTTGGGGGTCTACACGATTCACCGTGTTCGTCATGCTGCGCCGATTCTGCCACGACATCGATCTCCGTAAAAACTTGGGCTGCAAGTTTCACTGATTCTATTACTGGTTTTAGGCTGGTCTTTAAGGAGATGTCTGGTAAAAAGAAGGCCCTTTGGGGTAAAAGTGGTGAACGTGGCCCACGCCGAATAGCGCTTATCTAAATGAATGAACACACGGACCTGTTCATATTTACCGCACTGAGAAAAGAATAGTTGGATTAACCAAAAGTCGTGATGACATACGTTCAAACTGTCATTTGTTTGGTAAAAACAAAACATTGTTTTGTTAAACGATTATTTGCTTCAGTCGATTCGAACCGCTGTATGTCTACCGCGTTCGATACAATGAAATTCAAAGGTGTCCCAAGATCATCGATGATGCTTGGAACATCGAAGATCGATGGGTCAATTCGCTTCCGTTACACCAAATTCCGCATCACCCTTGAAGCCTCTCGCGCCTCGTAGTACGCAATTATTTACAGAGTATTAACTCTTATTTGGTCAACACCGATGTCCTCGCGTCTGGACGATGGTGTTAGCCCATTTTCCACGACATCGAATCGCGCGAATTGAATTGCCTGGTCAATATGCTCGACGGTCCTTTTTTTTCTATCCTGCATCTCTCTGTCGTCGACAAACCAATCTAATAACTAATCAGCCTAATGCATTTTCACCTTGGAAACGCGCGTACGTGTGCACGCTGTGCGCAACGTCGTTGCGTTCTGCCGCAGCGTTATCGGGTCGGCTTACGCTATCCGATAACTGATAATAATTCGATGCATCGCGTCGGAGTTTGATATATGTGCATTGAAATTATGGAATACGACGTTAGGGCACGAATCAATTAAAATCGCACGTACTCCGCGAGGATTTCAACCGCATTGACTCCACGGTCTTCCAGTTTTACTGAAAGTTTGACGGAAACTTGGAAACAATGGACGAATATGACTATGGATATGCCAGGAGGCTGAGGTATTCGAAGATATCGCGGAGTTCTGTACGTGGCTTCTTCGGCTCGACTGCATCTGTATTCGTTCTCCGTGATACATTTGCTTCTCTGCTTCCAGAACTCTTCCCACGGATAGACCAACTTCTTGACGCAGATGCTCCTCCGTTCTCTTCCAGGAGGTCTTGCTTCCGTATCTTCCTTCTCGCTGTGCCCCATTTTTCAACTGTCGCCTCGGAGAAATTTTCTTCCTGTCGATGAATTTTCTTTACGTGGCCAAGAAGAAGCTTTATAGCAATTGCATTTGTTATGCTCGAGCTCGGATATTATATGTAATAAAAGATATTACATGTTATCGACTCCCACGGTTGGATAACGAATGCGTCAAAATCGCAGTTCATAGGCCCGGATTGTTCTAAATCATGTCAGGAGCTTCCCTCCCAGGACTTGATTACTATTCACCTGTTATGTCATTTTGGTACCATTCTGTGGGCGTTGATGAGTTATGCACAACAGCTTTGGGCGCTATAGTCGTGGGCAAAAAGGCTCATTCTTTTTTTTACCGGAAATACGTTACTGTTGGTCCGGAAAATAAGTTTTTCGACCGGAAGTGCGTTCAGTGATTGAGAATCCTGGAAATACGTCGTTCCGGTCGAAAAATGAGATTTTTTAAACGTCGGTGAGGAATCTCCGGAAATCCAAATTTACAGTTTCTAAATTCCATAGTCCATAGCGGGAGGCGGTCGAGACACAACAGCTGCTAGTTCGATGTAAAAGTCGATATTTACGATCAGTAGTACAGCAATCTACCCGGAAAGTTTCCAGAGGGAACGTCGTCTACGTTGCTTTATTAATTGTTTCTCGATAACTTCCCGGCGAACTTAAGGTTCCACTTGAACACAAATAAAACGGGAAAGGAATGAGGAGGAAGAAGAAACGTCTCGTGCACAATTTCTACGCTGTCCAATTTTAATTAGAAAAGCCCGCGAGTTTAATTGACTGCAACTTTAATTACATACCGACCGTCACATTCCCTCAACCGGTAACTGTCCGGTTGAGTATTTTTTTACTTTAAAAAAGAGCGAGACCAGACCGGCAGTTAGATAGGTAATCGAGATTAAATTGCTCGTATCCACGACGCAAGTAAATTCTGACTCGCTGGTCGAATTAATAAAATCGAAATTTTCAGTGAATTATACTTAATTCCCTCAGGACGATACGTCAGCCCGTCGCCGCTATCGGATTTTCGTGATCGACAGTCGTTAGCGCGTGGGAAGTATTTTACATTAACGCGAGATGAAAATTTCATCACTTCCGATAATTGGACGGAATGCATTCATCTCATGCGATTATCATACAACTACGTTGGCGGTTTCCATAATCCTCCAGGACATACGATTTTTCTAGGTTTTCTTCTTCTATAACGCTAATTACACAGTATTGTCAAAGCTGAAAAACTATACATTTTTTTTTCGCCGTGCTCTCCCTACAGTTCCGAAACGAGATTTTCTTACCTCGCGTTGAATAAAAAAAAAAATATATAAAATAAATTATTGGCTCTACTGTCGAATAGTTTCCCTAGATTTTTTAGATTCTTTTTTCTATAAAGATAATTGCGCAATATTGTCGAAGCTGTAAAACTATACATTTTTTTATCGCCGTGGTCTCGTGCAGTACCGAGACGTATTTTTTTTTACTTCGTGTTGAATTAAAAAAAATGTATATATTAGAAATTACTGGCTCTACTGTCGAGCAGTTTCCCCAGATTTTCTAGATTTTTTCTTTTATAAAGCTAATTGTACTATATTGTCAAAGCTGAAAAACTGTACATTTTTTTATCGCCGTGCTGTCCCTACAGCTCCGAGGCGTGATTATTTTTTTCCTTCGCGTCGAATTAAAAAAATATATAAAAGAAATGACTGGCTCTACTGTCGACTGCGATCCCAGTAGTAGGGAAACCAAGGTCAGGTCGACAGCGGCGAGCGAGTTTTCCGAGCGATCGAGCGATTCAATGGCATGCGAAACCATCGACCGATTTTTCCAGCAATACAAGCCAACGCGTCGCCGTCTTCCTCGAGTCCTCTCCTGCTTCATACCCTACACCCCCAAATACGTGCTGGTTCCAAGAATGCCACATATAAATTTCTCCTTCCCCTTCTTCCGTCAGAACACCTCTTAAAAAAGATCATCCCACGGAAGCGAAAATGAATTGTTTCCCATAACTCGAGAAGCCGCGGCGCTCTATGAAATATAGTACAATATCCAACTTGAATTCTTGAAGAACTTATCGTAATCTCTTCGCTTGCCAGCCAACTGGAGCAATCGCCGTGTGAAGTCCTTATTTGTAACGATTGGAGCAAGTGCGGCTTAAATAATTAAAAACAAAACTAAAAAAGACAGGTCATGATTCAAAGAAACTAAGGGAGAGCGGGGCAAAATGGCACAGCGGTGCAAAATGGGTTAATGAGCCAAAACGCAATTTTCCATTAACTTTTGGAAGGTGTCGATGGTGGTACGTGGGTCAAAACGGCTTAGAAAATCCGGCATCCAAAAATTATTGAAAAATTGAGTTTCACCCTCACTATCTCCCCTACTTGAGAACTTTGTCAAGAGATTTTTCTGGCGATCAGCGCAAAGTCACGTGATCGTCGTGAAATTCATAACTCCCCTCTCTTTCCCTTTTGGCAGTCGGAAGTAAAAAAAGCCACTTGGCATTTGCGCGCAAGGAATATTATAATGACAGAAATTGATAATTAATCGATGTCGAATTAGTGGCAAAATAAAATTGCAAAATGTATGAGGAAAGATTAATTTCCGGTCCAGCGAGAGAACTTTTGCTGAACCGAGCGTCGAATTTATTTCACGTAACACGTGTATGTTGAGATAAACGACGTAAGTGTCCCATTCCGTGTCGCTACGTAACTCGGTCAAGGTGCCAACTTACTAAATGCCCGGGAAAAATTGTGAAACACGTCTGAAATACGAGATGCCGGAGAAATCTTTGTTCCCGCATCGCGAAAGTGCAATCGCTTGCACGTGCCGAGTTGAATCGTTTCGGCAACACCCCGTTGATCTTCCCGGCTCGTACCTCACTTCGATGTAGTCTATGGCGCCCTCGGTGCTCCATGAATTCTCCGTCGAGTTCAGGCGTCCAGAAACTACCGTTGCCCCCGCACTTGCCCCACGATCCCGTTGTGCTATCCACTCGTAAACCAGCAACTGTTATTCGCATCGCCGTATAGAGCTTTTACGACCCGGGCACGTTTCTGCGTCCGATGCACTAGCTCCGGCAGCTCCCTGAAACCTCCTACAACCATTTCCACTGATTGCTTACATTTTTCGGAATCTCGTGGTTCACGGAGATATTCCGAAAACTTTTTATTAAATATCTTAAAATCTTCGACTCATAGGTTCGAGATGCCTTCCTTGTCTTCTTCTAAGGATCGAATTTGGAGACGTCAGAATTTGGAACTTAAGATCAATCTTGTGATCGAACTGAAGATCGAGGTTTGGCCCGAACTTCATCGTGTGCTGAAGATCTACATTAAGTTCGAACTTGATTTCGAACTTAAATTTGATGCCTAGTTAGAGCGTAAGTCTGAAGTCAAGTTCAGTCTGAAGTCGGTTGGAACTTAAGATCGATATTAAGTCCAAACTAATAAGAAGCGATAAAGTATTTTGAAAATCTTTACCACCCTTCATTGATGGTGCACTGAGAAAAAGAAAATTAATTGAGTCAACAAAATGTGCGCTTACGGGTGGCGAAGTAAATTTTTGGTTGATTGAACGAAATAATTGTCGTGGTAAGTAAAGAAACATTTGATTCGACGGCCTGTTAGTTACATCAAGGAGGTATTCCTTTCGACCAACCAAACATTTGTTTCGCCACCCGTAAGCGCATATTTTATTGACTCAATTGATTTTTTTTTCTCTGTGTTATAATGTGATTGACGAGAAGAATTGGCAATCATTGCATAGAAACTGATTCAAGAAAATCTATTGATAGATCACTTATTTATGACATTGTCATCAAAGTTAACCGCATTTGGGATCGATATATAGATTCTACGTAGAAAAAGCTTTCAGTTCGATCTTAAGGTCGAACTTAACATAGAGCTTAAACACGCAATGAAGTTCTCAAGAGCGAGCTTGAGTTCATGGTAAGGTTTTTAAATCCAAGTGTAAGTATGATTGTCTAATGGTTTGGAACATTCTGAAGACCATGAGATGAAAACTTCGAAAACAATTTTTTTTCCAAAACCAAAGCTGCCCAAATGAGGAAGCAAAAACGAGGATGGCACGGTACACCAGGAAGCATCCCGGAGTGGTGGTTCAGTAATGGATACGGAGTCTGGAAGAGTTCCAACGCAGTATAAGCGTGCGATTTCAACCATCTGCAAAAACTTTAAGAAAGTCCGAGAGCGGGAAAACTTCACCGCTAAACATATACTTCGTTCTCGCAGCGGCATCCATCAGCCTCCAGAGTTCCGGTCCTTTCAGCCATCCCCCTATAACGATCATAAGGTCCAATGGAGTCCGGAGTGTTCCGGTAATTACTGCGGAAATGAAAGGAAGTTTTATTGGACACGGTCGTTGCTTCCTTCCTATCTTGTCGGCGCGCAGAGGTCTGAAACAGCGCTGATGCCGCTCGCCAAATAGCGATGAAAGGATCTTGAAAAGATTGGGTGCCACCGATTGTGGTAGAAAATGATGACACTGATTAGCCCGTCAATTTTTCATTTCCTCGCGTTGCCCCATTCGACCGTTTTCCCTCGTAAATCTGTTTTCTTACGAAGAAATGTGAAACCGGCTTACGGCGGTGATCCGCTGTCTCGAACAGTGACCAGCTTATCTTGAATCTCATTCAACTCGCGGTTAATTTTACCTTCTCGTAGGGGAAGGTTTGTGTTCATTTTTTTTAATCGAGAATTTAATGACAACCTGTTGAGAATGCTCCAAATAATCGGAAAATCACATTCAGAAAAAAATTCGGGATGTGTGTGTGTTTGTCCCGGACTTGAAAAATTGAAACTCTTATAACTCGAGAACAGCTTGAGCTATCAAGCTGAAATTTCTGAAGTAGGTGGACGGGTCAATCTTTAATGTTTCGTAAAATTTTTACCAAATTGTTTTTAGTCAAAATAATTTTACGCGTCATAACAATGAATAAGTGCAATTTTTACTGGTAATCTTTGTAGTGACTATTACGAAAATGAGTGACTTTTTTAGTAGTCATATTTTTCAAACCGGATTATTTTCTTTTGCCGACAAAGCCTCTTACACGAGGAAGCCAAATAATCACGGAAAATGATTTTTCATAGTAGCTCTGTACACAAATTGTTCTCAGCAGAACGAGTTGTCTATTATTGTGTTGTAAATCGTGAATTGTCGAAAGGTCTCTCATCGACTTCAAATGGCCACTTTGGGTTGCGAATAGCGAAACGGTGCACAGAGACTTATTGCATGATACGATCGTGCGAATCAACTTTGATGTAGAGCCTTGAGCTGCCGTGTGCAATCAGAGTCCGCATTGTACCTCGCTATTCTGTTCGATAATCCGTCGAATGATTGACCAGGGCGGGGGGAATGAATCTTGTAATTTGGTCGGATAATTGGGTTCGGCTCGCACGGACCGAGAGTGCGTTGCCGAAACACATCAAGCGATATTCAATATACATATCCGGTGTCGTTAGGTTTATTATTAAGGCATGGGAATCCGCCATAGCGCGTTTGCCGAGCTGCGTAATGTGATGCTGTTGCAATTTTGCGTACCGTGAGTGTTGCTTGATAATTGCTCAACAAATTGCTACGTGCGAAGGAGGTTTGGGGTAAAAGTGGTGAATATGGCCCACCTCGATGAACACGTAAATCAATGATATATGGAATGGTCCATATTCCCCACTTTTACCCAAATCGAGTCTGATCGGAAAAATACAAAACCCCAAAATTCGACACAATATTAGACATTTTTTTAAATAATCTGCAACTGACTTTAACATAGTCGTACAAATTTTACGATACATCATTGACCCGTTTAAAAATACGCTACATATCGCCCCGCTTGAAGAAATGGGAGTCTTGTCCACAGCAGATATAAAGATAAAAAAAATACAAAACTAAAAAATCAGGCACACAATATTAGAATTTTTTTTTCGTAATCTGTAACTGACCGACATTGTCGTACAAATGTTATGACGTTTCATTGACCAGTTTGAAAAATACGCTACATTAAAGAGATCGTCGACACATATCACTCCAAAAAAAGGAAGTCCTCTCCACAGCAGACGCAAACATGTCGCAATGTTTCATCACTAGACAAAGTACTATTTGGGGGTTCAAGACGTTGTGTAACTGGTGGTTCATCTAAGTAACTGATCCGCATTACCCTCCCATCCCTCGGACTTCGGGAATCGCCGCAAGCCGCAGTGTTTCAGGAATTAGATTAAAGACACGGTGAGACGGACGAATCTTACTCGGCGAAGTAGTAACGGCTGTTTGCGGTCAGACGGCCGCGGCTGTTTCACTTCAACCTTTTCATCCAGCTTTCCATTCGTCGCCGACGCTCCGCTATTGATTTATTCCATCGGTCCACTATCCACGACTCTATTCAACGTTATATCAATTCTTCTTTCTATTTAATCCAACAATGGAGCGCCGCTCGGCGCGGCAGAAGTTCTTCCTTCTATCAGTGCGACGAACGGGACTCTTCTGCTTGCTTGCCCGTTACGTATTACTTTATATTTACACGAGATATGAAGAAGCCGCGGTGCACGCGCGTCGCTACACTCCATCGTTCCGTGTATCACGATATCACGACTTAAAAGCTGTCTCCGCGATACTTCCACTCGAATCAACCTCAATATGATAGCAATCCTCTTTCAGCGGATCTATAGGCAAGCCTTCTGCTCTTCTAGCCTTCTGCCTCTGTTGCTGGGACTTCCCTCCACGCTAGTCACTTCTATCGAACTTGCACCTTACCGGATGTCTTCAGGATTCTCTATCGACTTTTCAGCATGCTTTTTTTGCGGCTCCACTGGCAACTCGATATCGTGCACCAAAATACCGTTATGAAATATCGTTTGTATCCCGAGTACAAAAATCTTGGTTGGCAAGTGTCTGGGAACTCGGGCTTAGGCTGTTGCGCGCATGCGCGCAGCATCCGGATATTTTTGCCAAATTTCATTTGTCGACTTTTTTGAGCGGGAAATATAAAATAACATTTTTTCAATACCAGTTTAGCAATTATAAGGTAGTAGGAGCACGAATTTGATTATTAGATAGAATGGCAATTTTTATATGACACAAACAACGATCATACATGTGAAAATTTGAACGGGATTACCGTCTACTCACATTAAATAAATGAATGCAAAGTTGACTGCTTGAGCATGGTGTCTTGTTGGAAAATGGTCACGATCGTGTTTTTATTCAGTTACACTTGTATCTTACCATTAGGTCACATAGGAACAATTACCGTAATGTGATGCGGACATTTCAAGGATTGAGACGATATTCGAAAAATACTGGGCTTACCGAATGTTTCGATGAAACTTCTTCATTTAATATCGACTTTTACTCTGCCGGCGGTGATTTCAATCTATACCAATGTGGCGACACTACGGATTCGGGACCACTTCGGGACCATTCGGGACATTTGTCTAAAAATCAATAATTTGCAAATGTATTATCGATCGTGAAATCGTCGCGATAAACTTCCCGATTAAATACATATCTTATTGATTATGTTCCCGCTTGAAATTTTATTCATAGTCAAATCATGTAACTTAAAATTCGTTCCGTCATAACATTTAACACTTCCCACAGAATGCTATCAGAAAGTGTCTAACATATGTAGAAATTACTATATATGTAAAATTATAGCAATATAACTTCGTCATATCGCTCTTGTTCTGAAACTTAAATAGCCATATTTAAAAATTTCCACCATGCAACTCTGATTTGACGAGCTAATGGGCAAGTGTACTACGTTAATAATATGTTGAAAATTTTCTGCTGGAAATTTCGAGATCTCGCCATCCCTTGCATGTCCTGCAAGGAGGGGGGTTGATGCGGTGGCGTAGGATAGGGTAGAAGCGGTGAATATGGCCCACTTCCATCAGGACGTGAGTCAATGACGCATTGAACCTGTCCATATTCACCACTTCAATCCAACACCTCCTGATTGGTGTTCTAGACCTTGCGATTGTTTTCTCCGGATTTTTGTAATCAAGGATTACAATGAATGGGCTATAATCAAAAGTTGGGTATCTTCAATCGATTCCTTGAGAAGTTGACGGGAACTATTGTTCGAATACGGCATAAGGATTCCAGTTGATTGGAAAGCCGTGTCACATCTATACGTGCTCGGAGGCCTCGTCCACGAATTTCGCCCACGTTGTGCAACCAGACAAAGGATACACCGTCGACAATGCCGAACCGTCAAGTTGCGCAATAATGCGTAGTCTTTATGTATGGAAGGAGCAAGATTCCAGTGTCACCAGCCGAACATTTGCCGAGTGCCAAACCCTCGGTCCGAATTGTAATCGATCGTATGAACGATGTATCGGCTTGTAAGTAGCGTTATAAATAAGAACGTTTATACGCAGCCAATCTATGCGTCTGAGAAAGTGTCGCTCTTGCTACACCGATTTCCGAATCACCGAATAAATTACTCGATTTCCAAAACCCAATCGTTATCTCTAAAGAGACACAATTGCGCAACGCCACAAAAATTAATCTTATGCAACAAGAATAGGTGGAATTAGAAAAAAGGGTTGAATTATGCCCAAAAGGAACCAATGCTCCCTATGGACACTTCAAACCAAGCTATAGGTCGTAGTCTACATGTATAGAAAGAGCGAGATTCAGGTGTCACGAGTGGAACATTTGCCAAGTGCAAACTCTCGTTCCGAATCCTAAGCGTCCGTACGAACGACTTCTTCCGTATTGCTTTCTAAGTAGAACTGCAAATAAGATAGTTCATGCGCACCCAATCTGTGTGTCTGAGAAATTGTCGCTCTTGCTATGTGTCACCAAATAAATTACAGGATTTTCAAAATCCAATCTTTGACTCGAAAGACACAGGACGATTGCTCAATACCACAAAAATTAATTCTAGGCGAAGGAAATAGGTGGAATTAGAAGAAGGGTTGCATTATATCTAAAAGGAACCAATCTTCCTTATGGACTCTTTAAATCAAGGTATATGTCGCAGTCTACATGTATAGAAAGAGCAAGATTCCGGCGTCACGAGTGGAACATTTGCCAAGTGCAAACACTCGTTCCGAATCCTAAGCGTCCGCACGAACGTCTTCTTCAGTATTGCTTTCTAAGTAGAACTGTAAATAAGATAGTTCATGCGCACCCAATCTGCGTGTCTGAGAAATTGTCGCTCTTGTCGCTCTCGTCACCGAATAAATTACAGATTTTTCAAAATGAAATCTTTGACCCGAAGGAGACCCGACGAGTGCGCAACGTCACAAAAATGCATCTTGTTTGAAAGGGATAGGCGGACTTAGAAAAAGGGTTGCATTATGATGCTCGAAAGGAACCAATCTTCCTTATGGGCGCTTTAAATCAAGATCGTTTGATCAATAGGAAAAGTCTTTTGAATGTTCGACACGGCTTGCCTACGAATACGACACAAGTGTGTATTGTGCAATGTCACGGTCACGTGCAATTCTTGTGCGATTGCAGAGCTTCCTGTGCGGGACAAGGCGGCACGTTTCGGTTGCTGAGAGGGTTTCGTTACCTCTCCGCTTTCGGCCAACTCGTATCACCGAGCCTTCAACCGCTTCCTCTTTCTCGTATACCTGCGAACTCTATTACCAGAGCTTTGGGGCTGAGGCTTGGTTGCGGTACAGGCCAGTGCAGTTTCAACAAGATTACGTGCACTGGGAGCTTTGCGCATACACACCAAGCCCCTACAGAGGCGGGATGCTGTTGGCGATCCCGAACGCGCCGCCCGAAATCTCATAAAATCTAAGATTTTACGTGTTCAATTTCCTCGCTAAAGTGTGGAAAGACTTTTACAGTAACACATTCGGGGTTGAAATTTTGAGATGTAAAAATCTTAAGATCATCTCCGCCAAGAATCAAATTTGTTATCCAGGAATTGATTGCGGTTTACACCAAATTATTCATACTTGTCCCTGAATTTATTTGGAACGAAAATAAAATTACATTCGGTTCTTTTTCCTAATTTCTTGACTTTCTCGTCGTATACGAAGTATGCAAGGAAAGCAACAAAAAAAAGTCCGACGTTTTAAATTCCCATTGAGGCTTCTTACACTTACGTAGGAAAATGTATGCTCCGATAAATTAATTTCGGAAACGTCTCGGCCGACGTTTGGTTACTTGAGAGCCAATTAAGCTCTCGATATCGGCGATCTTGTTATGTACACTTCATTAAGGTCAGACTAACGGTATTATACTCTATATACTGCGTCAATTTTCCAGTAGCATCAAACGCGCACGCACTGTAGCAGACTTCCATCCACTGGCGCAATATTTATGAACCCACAATGTTGCCCGCCTATGTCCCGGTGCCGTCTTCCCTGGCTTCCGATTCGATCCTACTATAATTGGAAATCGTCATTGATCGTACCGGCTATACAAGGCTTCACGCTGTCATACATAATCAAATTCTCTCGAATTTCGGTTCATGTTCGATACGATGCATATGTTAAATCCTTTTGATGGCATACGCTCGCCATCGCCCAGAGATATTCGGCAATCGGAATCAATAGTGATCAGCACTATGGGTCATTTGCACTTCTGCCTTGTGGTCATACAGATTACGTCACAGGATTATTGGGAAAAAAATTGAAATAAAAATATGCGTTAACAGGAAAGATTTGCATTGAAATGAAATGCAATCGGACAATTGTCCGATTACATTTCATTTCAATGCAAATCTTTCTATTATTGTCGGTGATAAAGCTCGTATTAACAGCTCCATATCGATTCCCATGTTGTGTCCTTGGAACTAGGTCCGCGTATGTAATATTCTCTATACTGTTCAATAAACCATAACAATGCCAAACAAGGTATTTCCTATGTATCCTTCTCTCAAAATATTCCGGTTTCCCTGTACATTGTTTGCGCCGCTTTTAAAAATTTTTTTGTTTGCCAATCCCCTTTTTGAATCGATAGGTGTTGTATGTCGCCCTGGCTCTCCCCCTGTTGTTTCGCATATTTTTCAGAAAAATCAAATATCGTGTCGGTATCGAAAAGCATCAACAAATGGAATTTGTGCATTGTGCCAGAACGATGTGTCGAAGAGACAAGGGGTAAGAGTGACAGATCGAGGGAGGAAACAATGTGCAAAGAAACGCGAGTGGTGAGACGCACGCGAGAGGAAGCTCGAAAGAGCGAGGTGAAGTACGCGCTCCGTTGCACCGACAAAGCCATCCATCCTCTTCGTCCTGTCGTCTCGCACTGGGAACTTCGCTGGCACGGGGCACGCGGCTTCGCCCCGGCTTTGGATACACGACTGCCGTCGCGAATCCAATTATTCACGCAAAAACCAGCGTGAATAATGGATCTAGTCGGAATAGCAGATATCTTGAAACGGTACATGCTATGCACGATCACGCCTTCCTAGCCTGCACGACTGCAATCTACTGCACGCTGTCTCGGAGCTTTACCAATGTTTTCTCACTTGTTTGCTGTGCACGACGTCGAATAGCAACTTTATTACGCGGACCTTGGATTAACCGACGAGGAACACAAGGAGAGAAAGGACGATGATGCAAAATTATTTTACTGAAATTTAAGTCGGCCGAACCGACGTATGGACGAGAATCCTGTGTCCGAACGCACTTCTTCCGATTCGTCGAACTTCTGAAACTTCATTTTTCCGAATTGTCACAATGGCAAAACTTTATTTTTCCGAATCGTCAAAATGTCGAAACTGATTTGTTCGAATCGTCGAAATGCGAAAAGTGGATTTTTTTCGGATTGTCAAATTTCTAAAACTTTATTTGTCCGAATCTTCAGTGCACTGAACGTTACTCTTCGGTTATTAATGTTAGTTGACCGGACGTTATTCCTTCATATCGTATTTAACCGAACGTCATTTTTCCGAATGATAATTTCATGATTTGACGATTCGGAAGATGTTCGGACCCATTGAACTTTCGGCCATGCGATTATTCGGCCAACCAAAGTTCTGGCAAGGTTAAGGTCGTGGCAAAGGTGTTAGGAAAGAGTGTGGGAATTAGCAAAGGAATTAGCAAAGTGTCCAATCATCCAAGAGGCATCACCGCGTTTTCTCATGTGTATCATCAAACCTTTCCGGATGTTGGGACAGAGGGACTTTTTCCCCCTTTTCATTATCACTTGCGGCAAACACGAGCACCGCGCGCATTTCCGTCGAGCGTTGTCATCGACCAAAGTTGTGAGTGCTCGGAACTGTATCAACGCCCTTTTCGCCCGCTCGTGTGTTAGATGATCCGGAAAGGCAATTTCATGAACCGATACGCATGCAATATAAAACGCCAGCCGATAAGAATCTGGGACAAGCGAAAACACTTTCATTACACACTTCCCTCAGGACATTCGATTATCCGGGACCGTGCTCTTTCTACGTCTGACGTCAGACTCTCTCGAATGAAGAATCAAGAGTTAACAAAAAGATCGAGATGTCCCAAAAAATAAAGTCCCGTAACTGGTGGTGCATGCCATTGCAAGAACCACTAGTTACGAGACTTCATCACTTCAGGGAACTTCATAAATTTTTCTGTTCTCTTTGGCCAATTTTTTTTTCGTGCTTGGCCGGAAATTAATGATCACGTTTGGTCATTTATTTCCGGCTAAGCTCGAAAAAGGACTGGCCAAAAATAATAGAAAAATATATGCGGTTCAGAACGAGGTAAGAAAATGCACACTTCCTTCAGGGAATTCGATTATCCGTGACTGTCTCTTTCTATGTCCGACGTCGGGTTGTCTCGAGTAAAGAATCAAGAGTTAACAAATAGATCGAAAGGTCCCGAAAGACAACATCTCGTAACTAGTGATTCGTGCCATTGCAAGAACCACTAGTTACAGGACTTCATCACTTCAGAGAACTTCATAAATTCTCTTCATAAATTTCTGTTCTCTTTGGCCATTTTTTCGTGCTTGGCCGGAAATTAATGATCACGTTTGGTCAATTATTTCCGGCTAAGCTCGAAAAAGGGAATAGCCAAAAATAATAGAAAAATATATGAGGTTCGGAACGAGGTGATAAAATGTACACTTTCTTTAGGGGATTCGACTATCCAGGACTATGCTCCTTCTATGTCTGACGTCAGACTCCCTCGAATAAAGAGTCAAGAGGTAGCAAAACGATCTAGAGGTCCCAAAAGACAGCTCGTAACTACTGGTTGGTGCCATTGCAAGAACCACTAGTTACGGGACTTCATCACTTCACGGAACTTTATAAATGTTTATGTTCTTTTGGTCAATATATTTTTGAGCTTAACAGGAAATAAATGATCACATATGATCATTTATTTCCGTCAGAGCTTGAAAAAACTTTGGCCAAAAAGTACCAGAAAAATGTATGAAGTTTGGAACGAGGTGAGAAAATTGCTCGAGCAGTGGCACATGATGTAGGAAGATAAAAAGGGAACACAGAGAGAATGATGCGGAGAACTCGTCTCGGTACCAAAAAGTTATTGCTCGCATTGCACCAGAAGTTTTCCGTTTCACGAGTTAGTTTTGATCTCTCTGCCGTACATGTCGCCTTGTCTCAAAAACGGCTCTTTCGCCGGATCACGCCATCGCCGTGGCTCTTTTACTTTCCTTTTGTATGCCGCGATAATGACGACGACTACGGCGCAGATGCCACTCAGCCGACTCGAGAGCCTTTAGTAGGCGCGCACGTGCAACGAGCTAGCGGGTCTGACGCCTCTTTCCGAGTATTTTGTCGCAAAAGATGTTGGTACTCAACGTAAGCAACGAGTGCTGGGGGCAAGTATGAGTGTACTACTTATATCGTTCCGAGATCGTTGGGCGCGAGTGAGCGAAAGGGCGGAGAGATACGTTGGAGTGGAAGAGAATGTGCGACAGGTGCGCAAGGAGTTGAGAGGGAATGAATTTATAAAATGTCCACGTCTCACTTGAGCCTTCGCGGGCTCTTTCAGCGTCTGGTACTCGGTCGTTAACGGCTGTATGATGGTGGTGGTCTCGAGTGTAAGTTTTATTACGAGTGCCCAGGCTCCTTAACCGGTATCGCACATAATGCGCATTAGCGAAAAGCTGGAAGGAAGGCGCTCGAAAAATACGATGGCTATACGCAGTTTCAGATTCCCTTTGCGCCAACCCTGTTAAGTCAGCCTGGATGAAGTGGAATAATTACACGCTCCGCTTTGAGACCCGCTTGATTAAATACTGAGCGAGCCGAGGGATTTAAAGATTCAACGATCCCTGGCAAGCATATAACGCTCAAAGGAGAAAGGCTGAGGTGTAAGATTCATGTAATGTCATTCGCGATGAATAACCAACTACTTCCTGGGTGAGATTCTTTGGTAACTGGAAAAGCGGCACATCGCTCGCTCCACCCTGGTTGCCGTGCGCCGCAACGCCAATATCGGGCCTTCTCCGGCCAGCGTAGGTAGCCAGAGCGAAGCCGACGGTTCCGAATACTAATAAGCACTGGCTGATGCTACTGAGCCACTTCTCGCCAGAGAATTTTTTTTTAATTCTCTGCGAAGTCACTGCTGAGTTGAATATCTCATTTTTCAACCGAAAGTGACGTATTTTTAATCAATCTATTTTTAACTTTGCTCGCACGGAGATAAAGTGTTTTCACAGCACACCAACAAATGTAGATCCGAACGTTCAAATCGTCTAATCACTGAAGTCATCCTGATGATTTTATGAGAGGATTTTAAGGTCGTAATGCCAGCGTGTTAAATAGCGTGTAGGCAATTTGTATTTCTTTCGCTACATATTCAATATTATTCACGTTGTTGAGAAGAGTACAATCGCATAGTAAAATGTCAATCGGCCTGTGTATGTGTCTGTGCATCAGCGGAGGCTGCGGGACCCAAATGTGTGTGACGATAGACGGCTTGAACCTTTTCATATTATTTTTATTCGCGTTCCACTTGTTCACCCCGACCTCCTCCGACCTCCGAGCATTGTCTTCTCGCGGCAATTCTCAAACGAGAAGGGACTAAGGGTAAAGTTGCGGAGGTCGGGCTGGGAGCAGCGACTGGGGCTTCAGGAACATGGATGGAAATATCGCGAACAAGGATGAGACAGCCAGTGGTGCGCGCCACCGCGATGTCGCCTGGCGCCGAGCATTGTAAGGGTAAATAGTCCTTGGTTTCACAAGAAACGGGACCGGCGTTGAATCTATCCTTATCCGGCACACTGCGGAACGCTGTGTATTAGACTCCGGGGTGTTTGTAGAAGCAAGATCTTTATTGCAGAACGTGGAGCGGAACACTGCCACGGCCGCATAGAGGCTTGTTCGCTCTCGGTGATCACCGAAGGAAGATTCCAACCCTCCGTAAAGACCTACGCAGAGCCCTACCGTCCTCATGCTCAGCTCTTCCACTCATTCACTCCGGGTCCCTTCCTAGGCGCGGCTATCCCTCCATTCTCTTGCCTCATTCACGCAGCTTCCCTCGTTCCTCTTCACCGCTTACTTCCGTTATCGTCTGTCCTTTTGTTCTTCCGTACCGCGCGCTCGTCTTCTCGCCGCTCCCAACCCGTCGCGTCGAGGAAACTGGCACCGTTATTAATTGTGGACTCTCAGGTAGTCTCGGACTTGTCGCGCACTGTCACCACTCCGACAACGCACTTGCTGCCAGACAACATCCAGCCGCCTGCACTGCACCCTCGGCGACCGTGTTTTCCTCCGAATACTCCACAGACATGTGGATAACTGAATACCAAATGGGTGTCGTTGACAGAGCACCAAGTGCGTTCCTTAAAAGCCCTCGCGCATACGCGTTGAATTTTCATTCGCGGGTCCGAAAGTTCCCAGGAGAGCTTCCGGCCTGGCGGTTTTCAAGATAACCAACTTCCAAACCACCGTGCAAACTACCGTTCGAGTGAGCTCGAGGGTGCTTGCAGAACAGTGGTTTCACCGGCGAGACCAACGTTGAAACCACCGTTGAAATTTTCGCCTGAAGGGCCGTGGGAACCACTTGAATTTAGGCTGCTAGCCGCAACTCACAATGCCCGACGTAAAATAACGGAAGACAAAGATGTTTTCAAGTGCTTTCGACTGGTATAGTTTCTTATCGGGTGTTTTAAGCCAAGCCGCTGTCAAGACAATTAGTTGGCACCATTGTCATGATTCTTATATTCAACATCGCACATAATCGTTACTATTATGGCAACAGCTGCATTTGTGACTTCAAAGTATGGTAGAGCGGGTCAAAATGGGGCAACGGGGCAAAACAGGGTTTTGGGCAAAACGTCATTTTCCAATCATTTTTGGATGCCGTAATTCGCCCTATCGGATACATCAGGCTTTTCTGCACAGTTTTGCCACCTTGTCCGATCGAAAAATGATTGGAAAATTTGGTTTTGCCCAAAAACCCGGTTTTCCCCCGTTGCCCCATTTTGCCCCGCTCTCCCCTACTGCTTGATACGTTGAGGGTGTTGACTAACAATCGAACTAAGGAAACATTCAAAAAGTCAATGCCAGGCCTGTAAAGACCTACTTGAGTGAGGCGAATCCGATTCACAGACAAAAGTGCTGACGAATTAAATGGCGCAAGATAATGGAAGAAGGAGAAGCGATGTCGATAAGAAATGTATAAGGGGCAACTTGTGTATGGTATGTTTTATAAGTAGGTTCCATGTTCAGGTCGATCGGACGAAGCGAATGGACGGAAATCCTCGGGCTTTCTCATAAGTACTGTTGGTCATCCACCCTATCCTGATACATAATCCAGTAGGTCCGCGACCCTTTTACCTTCCCTCGGCATCCTCACGGCTTTCGAGGGTAAGAGGGTGCGATAGTGAACAGCTCGGTGTGTCGGTGACAAGAGGTGAGGCTCAACATATCGAGCATCTCAGCTGGCAGCATGGCATCAGACCTATATCCAAATCGGATTCTACGATTCCAGTATACGGAACGGTCCAGTCCGGCAGACATTCGCCCCCTTCACGTTTCACCCTCGAGGGATGTTGCCGTATTTCCGGCAGGGTGATTGCTTTGTCTCGAATGGTATTCTCACGGCGTGAGATACGTGCCGTTCATCCCGTGTCTCTATCATCACCAACAATTTCGTGTCCAGCATGGGCCATCCCACGCCCGCGTATCAAGTGACGCTGTTAACGCCGACCTGTACTTCCTGGAGTGCAAGTGACATGACAGTGCGACCTCTTTCCGCTTGGGCTGGGTAGTCGGTCACACCAAGGACGACGAACGTGCCTTTTACCGCTAGGATGGGACGCGAGTGACCTGTGATCGATCGTGATGGACATGATTAATATTTGTGTATCCTCACCATTATCCAATCTGGAGCAGAGGCAATAAGCACAAGGCTGGCAATAGTTGAATCCATTTCTTGCTAGGATGAGACGCTCATTGCTAGGACGGAACGCCGATGACCTGTGATCACCGAGCTTTGAACTTACAATTGTCATACAAATGATTTGCATCCAAATTCGAAGAAATACGAAGGGTGACAATTGGATCGAGATGGAATATTGGTTTACGGCAAACGCGATTAAGATTCGATGCACCGTCATTTTCGCTGAGAGCAAGACATAGAGCGGACATGATCGGTATTTATGTATCCTCACATTTTTTCAATCTGGAGCCAGGAGCGATAATTCCTCGGTGACACTCATATGGCTGGCAATAGTTGAATCCATTTCTTGCTAGGATGGGACGCCGATCACCTGTGATCACCGAGCTTTGAACGGACAATTGTCATACAAATGATTTGCATCCAAATTCGAAAAAATATGAAGGGTGACAATTGGATCGAGATGAAATATTGGTTTACGGCAAACGCGATCAAGATTCGATGCACCCTCATTTTCGCTGAGAGCAAGACATAGAGCGGATATGATCGGTATTTATGTATCCTCACAATTTTTCAATCTGGAGCAAGGGGCGATAGTTCCTCCGTGACACTCATATGCCTGGCAATAGTTGAATCCATTTCTTGCTAGGATGGAACGCCGATCACCTATGATCCTCGAGCTTTGAACGGACAATTGTCATATCAATGATTTGCGTCCACATTCGAAGAAATATGGAGAGTAATGATTGGGGCGAGAGGGAACACCGGTTCACGGCAAACGCGATCAAGATTCGATGCACCCTAATTTTCGCTGAGTCCAGGACGCCCAGTGGACATGATCGATATTTGTGAATTCTCACCATTTTCCAATCTGGAGCAAAGAGCGATTGTTCCCCCGTGACACTCACGGGGCTGGCAATAGTAGAATCCATTTCGTGGTTCTCGGGACCCGGAGCGCAAAAGGTATTCGAATCTTTTGGGGGAGCGAGATAGGTGAGGTGTCTCGAACTAGATCCTGGATCTCCGAGGAAAACATACGGGTAACCCTCGGGGTTAAACCACGGAAGCTCCCGGATCACGCTCACCCTCCTTTCCCACTGCCGCAAATTTCGAGAGCCCGGAGTTCCCGATTTCGATAATGGATTCAGGACCTTGAATCGCTGTCCCAGGGCAATACGCAGATTCTCTGAACTCATTTTTCACGATCAACATTGTTCTCTTCCGAAGAATAACTCGCAGATAAACTTTTCCAAACAATGTCGAGAAACCAAAAATCGAAAAATGTCCCCACTTTCTGATTTAAAAAAATGGCGGATCTTGGACGATCCGGTACTTTCGACTCTTTCATTTACACGGTTTCATATAAATATAAAATATTGCATTATAACAATGAAATTAACCCATGTGAAATGGGCGACCCTTCAATCGTTCTTTAGATCTTGCTTCTTCATTGTTATTGTTTCCCAAAAATTGAGCAAAAATAAAGGAACGATACAGAGGATGCGTCTATATGCTCACTCCCAAAAAAGCGATGTTATACGTTGTACCATATTGCACATGCCATGGAAGACAACCACTGGGCTAAAGAGAAAAAAAAATTCTGGCGCCATTGTCATCTAAGCATTCTTGCTTTTTACAAAGGACGCGACGAACGAGGCGGCTTGCTAATAGCTGGAACAGCGCAGGGGGAATGCGAAGACCACAGAGTGCAAAAGCATGCGCCCATAGAAGCGTTGGCGCGGACGATGCAAAAGAAAAAAAAAACAAAGAGTATGGAATAAACTATGCAGCTTGCCTGGCTATCCTGGAGTGCGAGGTTTTGCTACAAACCTCCGAGACCGGTCGTCCTATATGCCTCGTCTGATGTTTTGTTTCACGTAACAGAGACATCGGCGGACGTGGGTGTCAAAGTTTTAGAGTGGGTTTGCCCATTATGTATGAAATTGTGAATCCTACAGGTCTTAGCTTATCATATAATAGCTCTTTACAAATCCCGTCCGTTGGTCTAGTGATTAGCGTACCCAGCCTCAAATAATGAAAGCCCAAATATAATATATGCGCAGTTTCCCCTCCTATGACGGGTTTCTCCGCATCCTTTTTCTGGTACGCAGTATCAAGTCCATACTTTAGTATTCCATATAAATAGTCTAAACAGGCAGAAGCAATCTACGAGTGCTGTACGAAACTTGGTGGATTTTCCTTTTCCAGTCCATTTATATCCTTTTTCGTTTGTACATCGTTTTTCCCGAATTCTCCCAGACATGTCATCCCCTGTAACCAGTTAATAAACGATTTATAAAAAAGGGGTTTGCGTAGAGGGGGGTCAGGTCGAGGGTTCGATTCCCGCACTGAAAAAAAAAAATTGCTTGCGGACTGCCAAAGAAAAAATTATTATTCCGATTCTACTTTCAATTCTTACAATTCCATATGATATTGAAACAACGACGGCAAGATTATCAAGCTGACGTGTTATCGTTTTAATCCCGTATGGAATTGGTAGAATTAAAAGTAGAATTGAAATAATAATTTTTTTCGTTGGCAGCCCGCAATCAAATTTTACTTGAGTCAATGATATTTTTTTTCGGGGCGGTGCCGTCGTTTCGTCGAAAAAAAAAAATGGTCGGTACATAGCTCCGACATACTTGAGTCACGCACGTAGTTGTACGTGTATGTCACAAGTACAGAAGTGAGGGACAATCCAAAATAAATAAAATAAATAAAATAATAAAATAATAGGTCTATTATGTAATTATATAATAGACCTATAGGTCTCTTATAATACGTCTTTATCTATTATAGTTCCAGCAATATGATCGGATTTAGAAATAATCTGCTAATTCTGAAATGCAAAGAGGGTCAATTTTCCAAATTGCAGTATTTCAAAGTACTCGGATGCTGAAGACGAAAATGGCTACTGCGAAGAAAAAAAAACAATTTAACGATCAGGAAACCCTTTCACAAATGCATTCATAATAAGTATGAAGTACAAAGCTGTTCACTGCAAAGAATAACAGAAATCCGTGCTGAATATCCCTGTAGAATACTTTTAACGTACTCTCATCGTCGAGAACAATAGTTCTGTGTTGGAGTGCGAAGCTCGAACAGCGTTGGCCCTATTCTGCCAGACGGAATCAACTTTAACAACTCTTTCCACTGCCTTAACGCAGTTAAACCTTTACGGAAAAATGCCAGAAAGGCACCGTGATCAAGATTGGTTTAAACTGAATCGCATTACGGGAAAATTTTCCAAGTCTTTGGAAGTGTTGGGAGTTTTGTGTAAAGGAAGAGATAGTTGAACTTTGGTGTATAATGATTTTAACGATTTTAAGTTACAGAATACCTTACCGCGAATGGCCTTGCTCAAAGATGGAGTGGACGGAGAACAGCCCAATTATTGACCACGGCTCAATTGCTGTCCGTTAATCATATTATCTACGATAGAAAATTCTATTTATGTCCGGCATAGTCACATTTTTTGTGCACATCCTTTTTATTGTGCATCATGTGATCGAATAAGCATCGGTACAAAATGTTACAAAATCGTCAACTTTCAGAGTTTGATCTGTGAACCGGCCAAAAACAAGAGCGCGCAGGTTATTTTCTCGTAAGTTTCGTTAAGCGTTTGTGTTTCTAAAATCGGCTCGTTTTCATTATCAGAAGCGAATAAAATGATGAATGTAAGTTGTGAGAAATCACAATTTCGCCGCAAAACACGTGGGTCAGAATTAAGTCCACAAAGACGCCGTATGATGACGTCACTGTCCGCATATTTCAGTCAACGCGATAAGCCAGTCGGTGCGTTATGTTTGGTCACCAGTCACCAAGTGATTAAGCCTTAGATAGATCAAGATATGGGCTAAATGACAAAATTGTAGGACACTAATCGGGTCATCTACAACAGTGCGTATATTTCGAGTTATCAAAAAATGGTAAAAAATAATAAAACAATACTTCTTTTAGTTACTTGAGTCTCCAAACGTTTCGGTAATACCACTTATTTCCATACCTCCACAATTGTTAACAATCTTCTTTCATTTTCAATGCCACGCGGAGCTTAACTTGTCAACAATAAATCAAACAACGGGAGAGAACGCGACACGGCTGTTCACCGTAATAGCCCGAAATGCCGCAATAAGCGGGCCGGCATCTCAGCAATTCGTTCGAAAAAAAAAAAAAACAATGACGTCACTGGTACCGTAGGACAAGCATACGTTGTGAATGGTTGATGGTCTCGCCCTTCGGCGAAACAAGCTTTGACGAGGGTGCCCCGGACCATGCTGAGCGTGATTTACGCTCCACATTTATTCCAAACGTAATTAAGCCGCCCCCTATGTCGCAGGAGCCAAGTAACCAACTGGTCGATCCGTTATCGGCACGTTTGCCGTCCTTACTGTGAAAAACTTCCGAAGAAATACACTTTCGTCGCGATGCATGGCCCTGACTTCATGCACGGCTTGAGTTCTCTCTCCCGAGCCCGCAGGCGTTACGCCCGATAATATATATTCGCGAGGGGTTCGGAGGTGCCCAACCCCTCGTTTCTCCATCGCTCCGAGGGATGCGTATCGAAGACACCGGAAGAAAATTTTCCGTATACGGAAACTTCCTCGCGGAAGAACTAACAACCCGGCCGCAGCCCTTTGGCCCTCGCATTCCCGTTCGCCACAGCTCCGGCCATCTCTTCTTCGTTACCCTGGCCTCAACAGCGATGCTGGGGAGGCTCAACATTTTCGCGGTGCGTACGTGCGTAACTCTCGTCAATTTCCAGGCACCGAGGGGCTTTCGCTACCCGCCAGTAAAACCGCCCGTATCTCTCAACCCGCTCGACCCTACTTTATTTTCATACTTCAGCTTTAAGCCCGCTCTCACGTTTCTCAGAGTTCGATGTCAGGCGATCGCAGTTTTATATGCATTGCTTCCAATATCTCTGACTCCACGGAATCCACTGTGTTCCTTACTCCATACGGCATCGCGGCGCTACATCCTCTACGTGATCGGAACGGAGACGATCTCGAGTTTTCAATTTTCGCAACAGACGACTCAGACGAGATTTGCATGTCTCACATCTGCAGTCGGGTAAGCACACCCTCGCTACCCGCGGTAAATTTTTCCACGTTCCGTCGTTCCCACGCTCGGTGTTCCTTCGCAGTTTCACGGCAAACCTATACGAAAACAGTCTGCGTACTTCATCTTATTCTTCTTCTTCGGGTAGTTGTGCCGGAAATTCTAGCAACAGAACTGAGGCTTCCGCGTAGGGTATTCGGAATGTTACGGTAAACTTTTCTGACTTCGGATTCGAGAATCCCCTTACAGGCGATACTTATCCTCGCGGAGAGGCGGGTGGGCGAAACTCCTATTTCGCCGCCCTCCGACGCGTAACGGTGTGCAGCTCGGAGAGTCGTCTTTCATGCGAGATCTGCCCAGGACACATTTTTCCGTGCTCCGGCCTGGTGTACAAAAATATCCGGAATATCGTGACTCTACAACAAACGCGCTTCTCCTTGACCCCGTTTCAAAATCGATTGTGTTCCGTCAGGCGAATTGGCTTCCCATGTTCCACTTGCAAATAAATGTTCATAGATCTATCTCAATGCTGAGGAACTACCGACAACAATGTGGATGGTGAACTACGATGAACCTGCGATCCAAAGTCGCGCACAGCCACGCTTCGCATCCGAGGAATGAAACATTAGTTTCTCTGTAACGTCACTTCCGGTTTGAAAATCTCTCTTTTAAACCAGAAGTCTGTGGTTTCAAAATCTCAGTCTTGAATTGGAAGTGACGTCAACGGGAAAACGCCACTTCCGGTTGACCGGAAGAGACGTCATCCCGGAAATACGGCCCTTCCGATCGAAAGATTAAATTCTGCAGAACAAATTTCCGCTGTTCCATTTCGAATCTCATATAATAAAAACAACAACGAAAAGTGTGCCAGCAATAAAAAAGAGTACCTGCAGCATCGATAGAGCACAGTGCGGTACAGCGTCGCCTCTTAAGGAGGGAGTCTCGCTGCGCGCTGACTTCGCATAAGTTCGACAACAATAGGAGACAATTGCAAGTACTTCTTGATGGTGTAAAAATCTGAAAAAAANAGAAGATTAATTTTGCATAATAATAATTGCAAAATGTTATTAACAAATTCATCAAAAAATTAATTGCTTAACAAATTACCCGGCAACAAAACTTTTTTTGTTATGAAAATGATTCGTTTATTTTTTTGAATACGTATGAATTTTTTCAGATTTTTAAGTAATCGTTGATTTTTTTATTTTTTTTATGCAACAAAAATCAACGATTACTTAAAAATCTGAAAAAATTCGTACGTATTCAGAAAAATAAACGAATCATTTTCATAAAAAAAAAGTTTTGTTGCCTTGTAATTTGTTAACCAATTAATTTTTTGATGAAGTTGTTAACAACATTTTGCAATTATCATTATGCAAAATTAATCTTCTCAGTACCTTTAGTATACATGATTTTTTCAGATTTTTACACCATCACGAAGTACTTGCAATTTTCTCTGATTGTCGTCGAACTTATGCGAAGTCAGCGCGCAGCGAGACTCCCTCCTTAATTACAGCGACACGCACAAGTATCTCACCTGACGGTCGAGAGCCGCGGTGAAGGAGCTTTTCGATCATCAGAGAAGCCCCACGGGACTCGGCAGAGACTTTCAACGATCCCGATCCCTTTCGCGTTCGCTTCCGCCTCCGCCCCTCGTTTTTTTCAACTCCACGATTCCTTTTCGCACATTTCCTCTCCGCCCGTCCCGGCACGGGGACACCAATGTATGGATTTCCCTTATCGCCCGGAGGGGGAAAAAAAAGTTCGTTCCCCAGCATCTCTTCTTGGAGGTCCCTCGCGCGTCTCGCCGGGCCGACTGCTTCTATGCTCGCTGCTGAATTCCTTTCGAGTGCAGGGACCATTACCGAAAGAGTTCGACGTAGCGGGGATAAAGGCGCGGTACAGATGCCTCGTGGGATTCGGGATGGTTCTCGATTCGTAGCGACATGCCTTCACCGTCCCACCGTTTCCTGTTCGACTTGCCGTATCTCTTCCCGGAGGATCGTATCGTACATCTCGCACAATGGCGTCGTTGCCCGTTGCATATACGTGGAGTAATCGATCGGATTATCCAACTAAATAGGCTTAAACTGTTCGGAAACTAACCAAACTAATATCACGCCGCTCCACTAAACTAACGGCCTGATATCAAAGTTTATGAAACAGTGTAGAATAAACTGAGCGGGCGTATGAATATTCCGTGCCGTTAATCACTTCATTCTCCGTCGTATCCGGACCCCCGGATGTAACGCTTTCACACGGAAGCCTCGCGAGTTTCATTTTAACAAATCCATGGCTGCAAGCTCGTAAAGCTCATTCTTTTTCGCGAATATCCTTCGCTGCCGGGTTAATCCACGCTGACCAAGTGAAACATCCTGCGCCCGTCGTATAAAGCCTGTTATCAAGCCTCGCATTCCAGCGAATGAAAGAACTGTGTGGGAAGCCGGCGTTGGAAAGAGTCGCGCATATATAGTGTACTTGATTCGATTCACTCGCGAAGTCGCTGCGAAGGCCAACGGGAGATCCGAAAGGGTTTACTCGGGCTTCGGCCATATCCAGGGTTCAACTTGTTACCTCGGGATCTCGGAAATCTTTGAAACATTCTTAACTCGAACAGGATTCCACGTATAGTCGTCGGAACGTCCGAGCTATACGGTAGGGGAGAGCGGGGCAAAATAGGCCCGTGGGACAAAACGGGACAGTGGAGGCAAAACTCAATGTTCCAATGATTGTTGTCCCATTTTGCCCCATTTTTGCCCTAACGACACATCCGGATTTTCAATCCCGTTTTGCCTCCCTCACCGCCACTGCCGCCAGCCAAAAGTTATATGACCCTGAAGATCTCTGCACGACATCAAATTTTCTTCTGTGGTCGAGTTTCCATCAATGCACGACTTTGGGAAGAGAAAAAAATTGATCACTTTCAGAATTTTATCCTGTAAGTGAACTTCCCCGAGCCAAATTTGCGCGATGCAGAACCCAGCCGTTATAACTTGACGAAATTTTGTGCCATGCAGATATCTTCAGAGTCACAAAGTTATTGAAAAATTATCTTTTGCCCCATTATCCCGTTTTGCCCCACTCTACTTAAGGCGGAACGATTCCTAAGATTATCAAAATTTGGCGACGAACGTCAGTGTTGGATAGAAACATCCAGCTCGCTTCGTATAAAGTCTGTCAAGCTTCGCATTCCAGCGAATAACAGAAAAGCGTGGGAACCGAGCCTTGGAAAGAGTCGCGCGTAAATACTGTACTTGATTCGATTCACTCTTGAATTCGCTGCAAGGTCCAACGGGAGATCCGAAAGGGTTTGTTCGGACTTCGCCACATCCAGGGTTCCTTCTTATTACAGTTATATGTATATAGGGGGGGGGGGGAGAGACTCAACGTAGAAGATTAAGAGTCCTCGAAGTTTCGCGAGCGCGATGCGACTGCGGTACGCAAGTAGGATTACTGTAAGTTTCGAAGCCTCTCTCGAACCGGAATTCTGCGCGGAGATCGCGTCTCAGCCTTCCCGTCGCGTCCCATCCACGCACGGTGTATCGGCTTTTACCGTTATTTCTCGGTTCTGCCGTTGCAAAATAATCGACGAACTTTTTGCAAAGCCGCAAATAACATACCGAGAATCGCTTGCGTAGATTTAACTGCGCAATTTA
>JAPYZC010000624.1:0-28656 GCA_030522665.1 Ichneumoninae sp. A BG-2022a | reverse complement strand
ACCAAAAAAAAAAACGGTAGAAGCGAAGGGGGTCGAAAGAGGAAGAGGACTATCGGGAAGACTCGTTTGCACGGACGACCACCCCCGCTCCCGAGGGACCGCGTTGAAAGGATCTTACGGTCCCTCCCACGGCGAGGAAAAAGAAGAAAAACAAAGGGAGATGGAGGGGTATAAGCTGAAACGTTTAACGTTGCGTGACTCACCTGGTGGCAAGATCGCGGTGAACGAAATTAAGGTTCTCGAGGTAACGCATCCCCGAGGCAATCTGCGCCGCCATGTAGATGAGGCAGTTGAAGCTGTAAACAAGTCGTCGGATTATTGAATTGTATTTGTAATTGTATGAAATTGCGCAGCACGTTCCTTTGAAATTAAATGAGATGCAAAAGACTGAGACTTATGCTAAATTGTAACTTAAAGTTATTATCGTTTGGACGCTTACCTGAGCGTTTTAACACCAATTGGCATCGAATGAGCGTCTTCGGCGGTTATGTGCGTTTTTAGAAATTGGCAGAGATCACCGTGCTCGAGGTACTCCATTACCACGCAGTACGGCTCTTCGCGACAGCATACTCCGAGGACTCGGGCGATGTTGCGATCCTCCAGAGCCGCCAGGATTCTTACGTCCCGTTGGAAGTCCATTCTGACGTTGCAAAGATAAGAATGAGCAGTTAATCATTACGAACGTGATAGGGTAGAAGCACCGGTAAATTAACGGCAATCAGTTAATTAACACATCGTGTTGAAACCGGTTGCCATCATACCACACAAGTGTTTTAAATTAATACTGAGTCTTAATCTGCGCATCCCATTTCGTTACTAAAGTGCATACATTATAGATGTTATCTGTACTTGATTGCGGATTTTTTAAACGCCATTAAAAATATTCCTTGGGAAATATTCTGTAGAAGATCGATCATCTTCGTAGCCGAAGAAATCGTCTCTATGTTCGATCCTTTAGATTTAGCATGTATCACTGTAAAAACTGCAAATATTTTTTTTTTTACTAAATTCACAAAGAAACTTTCGTAGAGGAAGATCAATGCTCGGAAGTGTTTAAGTTTTATCTCGATTATTCAATCGAATCTAGTTCAATTCCACATGAACCCTCGTCCCGCTTGAATATTCAGTGTACAAGAAGACCGTTCTGTTATTCATTGGAAATTCATTGGAGGCGAATCGTCCTCGAGTTCTTCTTGTTTCGGTTAGAATCCTTGGGCTTTTTATTGGGTAATTCGATTCGCGAGATCGTGGCCAATTTCGCGTTACCGTGTACCGTTTTGTTTTTTCTTCTTTTTTTTTTTGCTTACTACCTTTCTAGCTACCAACGGGATTTAGTTGGTTTAGCACCGGCGCGGGTATTCGGCCGTCTGTTCGCTCGGGTTCCTTCGCTATTGCACTTATATCCCCCTCACGTATTATCGTACGTACGTACGTACGTACGTTCCTTACTGCGCAACCACCCCTAGAACCCCTCCTATTCCAGTCTACTTACGATCGACTTGGGTAATGGTACTCTCGCGTGATAGCTTAATGCCGTTGTTAACAAAACTACAGCTCCATCGATTTACCATAAACCGAGGAATCTTACGGGTGTGTACCTAGTGTAGCTCGACGAGAGTGAGAGAACACCGGCTGTCCGTTGCCGACGCGTGTGCTACTAATAGTACAGGCTGCTGCTGCAGGCTCAGGGCTTTTTGGGGAAACCCTGACAGCACAGCGCTATGCAAAACAGTAATATAGCTACCATACCGTCGCTCTCGTCCTCGTCGTCGTCGTCATGGCTTCGCCTAAATGGTGAGAGACCACCGTTATATCAGCAAAGTCTACAACCATAAAATATAACCGACTAACACGCTTACTTCGAATCATTTTATTATGATAATGCTTCGAGAATGCAAAAGTTTTGCAATTATGCAAAAAAAAAAAAAAGTAAATACAAGGTCGTTCCTGCGAGTTATTTGGACCGCCGGCCTGACGGGGTGCCTGCGATTTATCAAGACGAGCGTGAGCTCTAGGACTGCCGCTGAGGAGAGATTGTTAAGAAAATATTCTGCGAGGGGAGACTGAAGGGCGACTTGACGTTACCAAAATATTTCAAGGTATTGTTTCGAAGATTAGACGTAATTGACAGGCACCAAGTGCCTCTACCAGTCTTTGAGAAAAATATGTTAAACCTTTTGAATATATCTCTCTCCCGCTCAAAGACCCAATCACCCTTTTACCCTGTTATACCCGTGGATTCAATCAGAATTCAGGAATTACTTTAACGTTCGATACTAGAAAATTTTATCACCCATTATTCACATGAATACGTCATGTTCCCATTATTTCAATAGCTTTTTCGAGGAAGAGTGTCAGACGATTATTAAAACTTGCTGGAAGTAGCGGTATTATCACGAGTAAAAAATGAACTCGGTTGACAGGCATGTACACTAGGCGGATATCGGGCTCGACTTTTCGACACATTTCTTCACGAAAATGGATTGCGAGTTTTACGAACTTGAGAGGGGCGCCTCGAGGGATGAGAGTGGAGCAGTAAAAGGGCAAAGAAGCGTCGCACAAAATCGGCTGTTAAGGAAATGATATGCGCACCCTTCGCCTTCGGGAGGGTAGTTCGGGTATGCCCTCAGTGTATATATATATTTTTGTATATAGCACATAAGTATAGCGGACTATAAAGAGCGTGGGGAAAGACGCTATGTTATTTTTAATAATGTGTCGAGGAGTGGTGGGGCTGCGCCAAGTGATACGATGCCTGACTCATAAAACATCCTTATCTCTCGTCGACAGAGCCTCTTCGTATACCGAAACCGCTTCCCTTGGTGGGCAACCACTGGCATCTGCATAGACAACTTCCCACTCGACCTTCTGCCTAACCCTGGTTCGTAATCACAAGGAAAAAAAAGAATGTCGCACTTGGTTTTAACACTGACTCGGGTCTACTCTTATCAACGATCGGACTCAGATCGTCCCAGTTTTGCTCCAGACGTCCTCGTGGCGACGCTGCGATCGCGCGTCAGATTATAATAACGTTCGCCACATTAGAACTTTGCTATATTCGGGTCGAGCTTGCGTGGAACGTTTATTCCCGAAGGCTGAAAGCAACGAATAATCGAAGCTCCAGGGCAGAATGTCGTTAAAGTACCGGAGACGACATTCCGAGAAAGAAAGTTTATAATTTTCTAGGCTTTCCCCAACCGCCGAATTTGTCCTTGGGCGTTTATATCTTCGATTCTGCTTTCTTTCTCGTTCCGTTAAAACGACGTATAGGCAGACACCATCGTGGTCCCCCTATCTCCCGGTCATTGTATGCAAATCTATTCGGTCCTGGGTGCCTCCGCTTCCTCGAAAGAAATTCAACAAGCCTTTTTCTGATGTCTAGCCCGATAATAGAAGCGCGCGTTGTCGGGTCCCGGCTTGCATACTCGGTCGAATAATCCTCCACCGTCCAATAGCAATGGCAGCAGCAGACTCGCACGCTTGGGAACCGGAGGGCGTCCGTTACCGAAGTTCTTGTGCACCGTGTGCTTGTCCGGACAAAACTCTTTGGCTCGCGCTATCTTCGTGGTGGTAAGGAATGAGAAACCGAGGTTTCTGGTGAACGAGACATTGGCCGACGGAGTTTCTGACCGTTTCGTCAAAGACCACCTCTACAGGGTTTTGTGGGAAAAAAAAATTCATTGCGGAAAAGCTTCGAACGTCTATCACGACCGCTTTCGTCTATCAATCTTGAACTACAAATCTGCTACTAGACCGCTACTAGATTTTCCCGTGACTGTCGAGCGTCTCGGAAAAATCGACTGGGCGGTGCGGCCAGTTCCCAGACACAGAAGATGAAACGGCAAATTCAAACGCCTCTGTAGCTTTCGATAAAATCAGACACACAAACATTCGACGTTTCGCCGGCTAAATCAACGCTTTGATAAATTCCGAGGTGAGCTCAACTTTCGTACTTGCTGCCCGGAATCGATCACCGGAGAGTTTCGCGTTTGGTATTATACATCTAGCTCTCGAGGGTACACAGAAATCGTGGCCGGTCAGCGATGGCTCCGCTTTGCACTCTCTCACTTTGCATATGCGAGCGGTAAGCCCCATTTAACCGCGGGGCTGCTAGCGCGAGAGCCAGAGTAAATTACCACTACGAGCCAAAGTAGAGGCACACTCGGCCTTGTCATAATTCATGCGTGAGGATTTTCATGTGAGGGCGGGAGGGGGGCAGATACACCCGTGAAAGCATAACCGCGTCGGTCGCACGATTTTTCGGTTTGTAGTCTCGCGGATTAACGGAAAGCGATCAGGCGGATGTGCTGTAAGAATGTTTAAGGTGAAGATTCTTTGAAGAATACTTGAAACATTACGAATACAAATTAAATAATGTAAATAATATTTAAGAGTAAATGACGAAATAATTAAAAAATAACGAATGAAATTAAATTTTTTACCCTTCGGCAATTTGTCTATGGGATCGAGATAGTGTACGTTAAAATTCTCGGTGACACGGGGGAGAGCGACCGAATCTCATGAATTACGCAACAGAGAGTGCGAAAAACGAATCAGCATGGTATCTTCGATTTGAGGCTGAGTTGCAGTGGAACTCCCCTCAAGTATTCACAGCACGCTCGATTGATCGTCCGGTGTGCATATTGCGCAATGCTCTCCCACCGTGCACACCATCGGAGGTTCAAATACACTGTGCTGTTTAATAGTAACGAAACGGGATGCAAAACTCGTTCAACTGCAATATTCCATACATTATTGTGTGTGTGTGTTTGTTTCCGTGTTTGTGCATATACTCACTTTTCCTTCTCGGTTGCTTCCGGCAGTAAAAACTTGACGGCAACGAGCCTCTTGCCTAGGGTGGTCGTCGTACCGTACTCCGGAATCCCTTCGGCTTCCGCCACGTATACCTTTATTAACATAATTTGTTTTCCTTAGAAATCGTTCGCAGATAAGACTCTCTCTCTCCGTTACTCTCCTCCTCCTCCTCCTCTCTGTATTCTCTTGGCTTCTTATTTCTTTCTACTTTGCTCGCTCACTCCGAAGGAGCAGAGAGCTTTCGCATGCAAAGCAGCAAAACCCGCCCGGCAAACGAATACACAGCGGAGTATTCGCGTTTCGCTACCACCGACGCTTGCGAAGCAATTCTTTTCTCTATCCTATTGTCATATTTCATTCCCCCCGGGCAAACAATCCGACGGATTTGTGAAAAAGGTAGAAGGCCAAGGTGTATGTGTGTGTGTGGATGTATATATATATTACATGGCTAGACGCTCCAATTCCGTGCTCGAACCCCGCTTCGTGATCGAGGTGTAAGAATTTTTACACCGGACGAACGCGCTGCAAAATGCATCGAGTACATTCCTGAGGGAATAACGCGAGCGCGTGACCTGTACGATTAAATAGATTTTCGAAACTTACACAGGGGTGGCGAAATGTAACTGTCCAAGGTTCATGAAACTAATAATCTTCGTGTCTGAAGTGTCCGACCGAAGCGAAGACAGATTCAAGAAATGCATAATTGAAAGCACCGTGACTACGAGCTTTATTGTTTTTACTAGTGGTTGTTCCCGCTGGGAATAAATTCCATTCAATGAGTTAAAATTCAACCGTCAGAACATTTATTCCATTCTATGGGAAATATGAGAGTGTCTAGTGGCCTCGTACTTCATTCTTAAGTAGTTTATTATTATTAAGGCATTAGGACACGATGTTTTAACAAAGTACAGAAGGTGCTCTGTCGGTAAACCAGACAAATTGAAATATTTTTTGGAAATATAATCGAAAATGGTTGAGTAACTGCACAACTCCGTACCGATCTCTCCCAATCGTCTCATCTGAGAGTCGCAGCCGGAGGGGTTGGGGTGGTTTGTGTCCCGCACAACTGCACAGTCGTGCAGTTTCGCGAGAGCATGGAAAGTGCGACTTGGCATCCAAGGCGCGGTTTGGGTTGTCCGGGCTTACAGCAGCAGCACCACCCGCGTGTCATTAGCGACGGGGCCAGGCTGCGCACTGCAGCCCCGAACGAAGGGAAACAAAAGGGGAATTATTAGCGGCATTAGCGCATTCCCAACAGAGTTCCGTAGCTGCTGGCTCGGCGCGTTATTGTACCGATGAAGAATGCTTGCTTCTGTACTTCGTTAATCGACGTATTGTTACGATCGTATAGGTCTGTAGCAACCCTCCCGGCTAAACTGGTTCACCGTATCGCAAAACAACAAGAGGATTGATTTCATGACTAGATTGAATTGAGCGGAAGCTCCACACATCACATATCACCGGCGTCGGTGTTAAATGTTGACGCTGTGAGTTCGGCCTACACATTACCACTTGGTTGTTCATGTTCTTTTTATCTCATCGTTCCAAAAAAGGCAAATATGATCGTGCAAGTCGCACTGGGGTATCGTACATCGTGAGGTGAAACCATGTAGAGCTCGGAAAACGATAACGAAATCACGCGATCAGCGCTAGAGTCCAACGCCAATTAAACGCACGAAAAGATTGTTATTTGCACGTAAAGTATACACAAAATTCATGTTAGTAGAAGTTGAATTGTTTAGCGAAAACATTTTTAATAGTTTATTAAGTACCATTCATGTCAAAGTTTGACGGGATTATAAAGTTGGTCCGTACATGGGATATTTTTGTAATCTACTATTATCGAAGCCGAATAGTCCGTGACATAAATAGTCACGTAAAGACTGTGCATTTCCAATATGACGTCGCTTCCGGTCGAAAAATCCCGTAAATCTTCGGAAACCGGTTTTAAATTTCCGGTTTTTTATTCCATAACTATAGCAAGAGCGCGAAGCGTCCGAACTACAACAACATGCTGGTATACCCATGTATCTAAGACAGAATTCCAGAAGGGCTATTTTTATATCCACCCAATATGCCCTTTTGACTTTAGGCTATCGATATGGTAATGGCAAAACTAACAAGATTCTCGTTTACTTTTTTCATTTCTTACTTCATTCGATCCTTATCCAATATCTCGCGAAGTGTGTGCCTCGCGTGTGCCACAAGGTCTTTGGAGAAATTTATGAGGCGTAGATTTTCGAGATGGCAGGGCAGAAAGGCCCGCGGGGATGTTTGCCTTTGCTGTTATGGCTCAGCTATCAATTTTTGTTCTTTTTTTTTTCGTTGCTTTTCTTTTTCTATATTCTTGATATAGCGATGAGAACGCGTATGCTATAATTGAATTGGAAGTCGGACCGCTAGAGATTGTGTGTCTTACCGTTCCGAATGCCCCCTCGGCGAGCTTCGACAGCATGCGGAGACGATGCCGTGGGAAGAGCGGCACGCTCGTCTGCTCGAGTCGTCTCTTCAGGGCTGATAGTACCTCCTGTTGCGTCGGCGACTGTAACACGAGGAATGCATGAGCGTCGGTGTTTATATATGTTATAATATGTCTGCTGGCATAATGCTCGCGAAGGCATCTCGATAACGCACGATCGAGAATCACGCTATAATACTACATCAGAGTCGGTAAAAAAGATACTGCGAGCATCTTTGCGTCGGGCAGACCAATCGAGATGTAGTTCGAACGTTCGATCTGAATTATTATCTACAAGGGTATAAAGCGGTTTGGTTGTTGGCTCTTCGATTCAGTGACCAGTCATTGGCAACATTGTGGATGAGGGGGCTTGGTTCGTGAAACATTGCCGATTTCCGATACTTTTCATCCGGTCTACCCGATTGGAAACAAGCCAGGTGAATTGAGCCAAGAAGCTGGACATCACTCTATCGATTAAAATAGTATCTAAACCTCTCTACGCTTTCCCGTACATTTGACAATAAGTCCCGAGCAATTTCCTATAATTGAGTCCAGTATACAATTAAAGGTGATCGGGATTTGATTAAAATTTGATCGAAATTTATAATAGTTACAGAATAATTAATTAAAGAATATTGTTTTGACACCAAAATGTTGACAAATCCTCAAACAGATTTATTTCACCGTCTTGTGTGTCCGTTCTTTGAATGGCCGATCATTGTGCATTCAAAACCCGGCGCCTGGCCACGCTCGATATCTCATATGCCATATCCAACCGTGCTCGGACTCGATAAAGAAAAGAAAAAACATCGAAAGCCTGTTTTCGTAACGGATATTACAAACAGCCTGGAAATAATCATTCCGAGATATAATTAACATCTAGCCATAAATTTATTTGCCGCGAGGGTAAAAAGGTCAGACCGCGTATTTCGTATTAATTCGACGAGACACGATCAGCAGCAGCAGGAGCAGCAGCAGGTTGTTAACAAAACGCGTGGGCAGACTGGCTTTCAGCGGGGGTTCCTTATTTCTGTGTCACGATCCAAGATAAATATATTGATCGGTTCTCTGAGTCTTCCGATATTTGTAGATGTAATTAGTCGAATTATTGTGTAATAATTGTGCAGAACAAAGAATATATTATCCGGTTATTGAGTAAACTGAAGACATTTATTACTGGAATTATATCTTGAAGACTTGGAGAACCTGAGAGAGATAAGTACCCATTAATTACAGTGACTCTGTGAGTGACTCAATCACCCGAAATTATTGGGCGCAGATAAAGAGACGCTGAGGGGGCGAGAAATTCTTCTTGCAATGCCCGAAGGCTTGGTGACGAATCCTCCGGTGGTCGGCTTTATCGCTGTGCCTTTGCTTCATTTCCTTTTAGCTGTAGCACGAAGACGGTTGCTTATTGAAAGTGTCTCTACTGTGTACAAATACTGTTCTCAATCCTTTACTTGTTTCCACGATTGGTATTCGTTGCCTTGGTTAATTTCAAAGATAGTATAAAGTATAATCAAGCATTCTGTCAGCGTATCGTATTAGGCTCATCAGACCAAAAGTATTGAGTCTAAGTTCATCGTTTTGGCTGGTCTAGAAATCGTTTTAGTGCGACGTATAGATCGCGTCGTGCAAATAATTACGAGACTTTGGACTTCAACAACGCACACATCTTCGACATAACAAATTTCACCAACGACAACTCGTCGTACACATTAATTTTATGTCACTTTCAGTCCACTCAAGTAAATCAAAATAAATAAAAGCCGATATAATAATTTGACAGCGAGAATACCAGGCTCTCCTCGTGACCGGTAAAATACGTTGAGCGTATAACAAAAACCCTTTCGCGGTGTTCCCGACAACGAGCTTATAATGTATATATAAAATTGTCAAAGCAACGAGCCGCGCCTGAATACGAAATGTTTATCCGAAGCGATACAATTGAACGTTCAGTCGGAAATATCGAGGAGGATTCGGTTCCCACTCGTTTTCCTTTGTTCGAGATATATTCGGGATGCGCGAGGCATCGCGGCGCGAGCTCGCGGTGATTGGCATGCGGAGAGTTGCCACGATGCGTCAAGGCCAGGAACACGTCAGGGTGCGGAGCCATCGGGGGTACGTACTGTGCACGCGCTCTCGCGTGGAGGAGCGGGGCGTGGGTAGTCGGCCCTCTCTCGGAGTGAAATGTTTTGACTGTTTCGAGTAGAGCCGTCGGACGTCAATCACGAACAGCCGTACCGACGTACGCGAGCAATTTCGAATCTGCAGGAACCGCGTTCTCTGAGCTACGCCTATTGTTGTGCCTATGCACGCCGGGATCTCGGATTCAATACCGGGGAATACATACCCTGGTATTGGCTAACGTACTCGATACCCTAGGCGGTAACAGATATACCTACGTTCGCGAGAACTGAGACGACACGCGTCTGACAATCGCGTTTCATGCTTCACAAACGTGTGTGAACACGGTTGGTTCACGGGTCTTGTTAGATCGGCAAAAACCACATTAGAAGGGTGTAGATTTTTTTTTCTTCTTTTTATCCATATTCTTTATTGATGTTTCGATTATGGTTATCCGACACCTTCACTGCGATAATTCGTCTGTCTCTGAGCTAAGCCAGAAATTGAGAATTGGCCGTTCTTCATATATACGGAAATACAATTTATGACTTTTCGATCCATGCTGATTGTGGCATAATTGAATCGATTATCGTGAGAAAGAAACATCATGATTTTTGCTGCGTTTAACTCTTGTGGAACAAACACACGGGAATCGCGACTGGTGGCTTATTGCTTGATTACGTTCTCACGATATTCAGCACGTGAATCCTGACCACGAGAAAGTCGTCGGGCGTACGAGCATGGGTATATACACACATACGAGGCTCGTACGGGGTTTAGAGAACCCTCGTGAAATACTATCGTGATTACGCGCTCCGCGGATTTCTACCCTTGATGCTTAGACCGGCAACGTTAATTGTGGAGGGAAAACACACAGTGGCATCATCATCGACGCGCGTGCCGTTTTCGATCCCGCGATGCAGCTGCACACTGTAAACTCGGAAATCGAAACGAGAGGCTTGTGTAACATGCTGCATAGTGCAGAAATTATCTCATCGAGACCGCAGCACCCTTCTTCACCCTTTTCGCGATAGAGAGGTATAACGAAACGCGTCGCTTCGCTGACTCGTTACTTCATTAATGCACATCGAGTCACTGTGTTTGATCATTTGTACCTTTTACTACACATTTCCGTAGGCGGAAGAGCTTAACAACCAAATAATTGCGTCACGTAATTGCGGTTCTTCTGCCAATAGCATAAAATCTGCATCACTGTGGGGAAAGTGAGAAAACGCCAGCCACATTAGCTAAAAAAAATGACTTCTCAAAGTATGGCAATTGTTCAATGAGATAATTCAAGACTTATGTCGATATCACTGCTCGATTTAAAAAAATAAGCTTGGCCGGTATTATACAATGCTCCGATATTCGCCCAGTCTTCCTCAATTGAGCATTGATCCAATTATAAAGGCTAATGACCGAGGGAAGTATTTTCGCATAAAACTGGGAGTCTCGTTGGGGATTACCTTTTTCCTTCTATTTCGCCTTCCGTATCCATTGCAACGGCAATATACGACGAGTATAGAAACGTTGGGCACGTATATATTCTGGATCCTATTGGAGTCTCGCTTTATCCTCTCGCACTCGCCTATTCCGTTATACGGCTATGTACAGAGCGTAGAGGACCCGTGGGAGATGTATCTCCCGTTCTACCATATCTTTCTCTACTACCCAATCCTCCACACTCGTCCCGCCATATTGATTTTAATTATTAATTGGAAAGCTCGCTCGCTCGTGCCCCTCCGCACGAGTGCAACGCACGTTTAAGGGTTACTACCCCGTTGTGGAAGTGTAACTTGGCACGGTATACTACGGTCAGGGGAGGAAAAAGACTCGTATATTTATGATACCCCCGCTATTGGTAGACTCTCACTCTCTCACTGCTCTCACTTGAACGTGGAAACGTAGCAAGGTATATAGGGTATGTAGTACTCTTCAAAGATTAACAACCCTCCGCTTTTTCGGACAGTATTTTTCGCGTATGTCTGTGCGAGGACTTTACGATTTTTTCGTGAGCACTCCTACACAAGAATCCTTCGATTCCTTCGTGTCTATTGCTCTTGAGAGAAAAAAAGAAAACAACTCTTGGTTTTACGAGGGTTGGCTACGTGTACAATTAGAGAAGCGGACACCCAAAGAGTGGGAGCTTCTAAATCAATTACAGACTCGGGCGCACTGACGTAATTGACAAAGCGTCGCGAGTTGCTGTAAAAAATGTCACGTGGTGGTGTAACGAGGAAGAAAAGCTTTCGACAATTTTTGTTATCTTCCTACCGTTTTCCTATCTTTGGTCATAAAATTGGAGATGGGCTATCGAGTGAAAGACCTATATTTTAATGCTTTTCTGTTAGAGAAAATATTAGGATACATTATTTGTATTTAAGCTTTCACTGAATGGTTGCCAGTTCCTGCCATGGCATACTTTGCGGACGCATTCAACTTGCGTGCTATTCTTGAAAAAACTTACGAAAAGTAACACATTAAAAAAAATGTAATTCGAGAAAAAAATCTATACCTTCTTATCTTCTGATATACAGCGTGACGAGGCCTTGGAAAAGATGCTTTCTTGATCGCTCGTACTCGTGCTTGATACGGCGCCAGCCCGAGACGATGCGGGACCACCGGCGCTGTCCTGGTTCAGTAGGGGCACCGTGCCGAGTTCCGGAACCGCATAATCGTACGATGTGTCAACTGCACCGTTCGCGTACACAGCTAAGCGATGAATACAGCAAAGGGCATTGTTGGTGTTAGTGCTTGTGTATTGATTGCGGTCAGAGAGTAGAGGCGAATGCGCTTTGTTGACAACGAAGTCAGGAGTGGGCGAAGGGTGGTTTGCAGCACAGTATATACACCTACTGCGCCCACTACTGTATTATAGCAAACTACCTACCTCCGTCTCAACCCCATCTCCAATTCTACCTCTCTCTCTCAATCCTGCCCCCACCTATCGCAGACTCCAAATCACATACCTGTCGGATGATTCATGCTGGCACCCTTGTTGTTCAGCATCATGTCTTTCATCTCCATGACCACTGTGCTGTAGCTGTAGTACGGCGCGCACTTTAGAGCCTGATAAGGCTCTTGATATTCGTCCAATTTGTTGACGATGTCCAGCAGACGATTGCCCAGATCGCGGGGTAACGTTGGCAAAGAACCACCCGCATACCTGCGAAACACGTTTAATTTTCCAGATGAGTTTCATTTTTTTAACGCTATTTTTTTCTACATTGAAATTTTATGGTTCAACAGTTACGAATTTATTTTTGAAATCCAACGATGAAGTTATGATAACTTTGGCGAAAAAAAAGTACGACTAAGAATAGATAGACCGCTTTAGATAAATTTAAAGAATTTCTATCGAGACATTTAACGATCCTATCGACGTTCTCTCCATCGTTCGCATTCTCGCCGCGTATTGGTGGACAAACTTTTTCTCGGTTCCAATCGCTGACGTTTAATTTCGTGAAGTCGATCGTTTTGTGTTGAAGCGTTATCGAATCAAAGGTTTAGTGCAGCTCGCGTGCGCGATCTACAGACGGTTGTAAAGTGAGATATATGTGTATAGATATATACAGTAGATATGTTGCAATCAGAAAGCTTTTGCCGAGGGAATCACGAAGTATTCGCCGGATAGACTAGTGAGGTATATAGAGATGCGAACGACGTCCGTCGTCGACATTGTCCGAGTTTCTACTTTCGTTATTGGACAGGAGCTTCCCCTTGCTGGACACAGCCGCACTAACGAGAGGTAGAAAACTTTATTAGAAAGCAGTTTCCGGGAACACTTGACTGAACGTGGACTGGAAGTTTCACTGATGGAAACTGTGGCTAGTCCAATCAGTATAGAAGAGTTACGGAACCAGACGTGATTTATATAATCATGCGGTTATGATCTGTTGAAGATTTCTCACTGCTTTGCTTCACCGTGGCAAAAAGTCCTAGATACTACTTTGGTAATATTTCATTTGTATTTAAAGTTTCTTTTTTTTAAAGGAAAATATCGTCCGTTGTCTCTGGATTTGGCCTGATTCGATACGAATCAAAAGCAGGCACGAAGCATATTTTTTAATCCTTCAACATTTTCATAAATACATAGAATTTGCGTACGCGGTGACCGAGCAATTTATCAAATCTCCGTTTCAATACAGAGGCCTTTAAATTCCGAGGTACAAACGAATGAACACTCGTGCATGCGCGCCTTGAATTGAATGTACTATCAAATTGTGGAAGCGTACAAATTGCACAGAATTCGCGAAGCGCTCAAACGAATGCATATCAGACAAATAGCGCATACGCAAATTTTCGCCGTCGGGGTGAGAGGGAGAAACACATTGCGGAGGATTGTTCGAAAGCAAACACTGGCGTACCATTGTGGTCGAATTGGTGGAGGATATTTTAACGGATTACACATTGTACCGATTATTAATTAACTCTATAAATGCTGTCGTCCTTTATAATTATGAAAATTATTATTTACCAATATTGTATTTTTAACTTCGGTCATTGTTCGCGACAGTTACCGACGTATCGTAAATACGTACAGCTCATCTTTATATTATTACACCTCGTGGCCCAATAGGTTTACTTTTTTTGTTGTCGCGTCCGTCGCTCGGTATCTACCGAGTCAGTCTCGGCAAGTGTTTCGAAGTAAGCTCTTTCGATCGGTATCTCGCAATCTGAGAATTTCGGCAATTTAAAATAAATATAGTCTTTCTCATCTCCAATAAATAATGCATTGAAAACTTTATTCTCCTCTTCCAGCGCGCTTTCCTGCTTCGCTCCAGCTCCGCTCCGACCGACAAAAGTGCGAGAATTGATCGAGTCGCAGGACGGCCTTAGTCGAGCGAAACTTCTCGACAGTACAATAAACAGTCATTATGGATCATTACTTACAACCGCTCACATAAACAAATTTTTTATCGATAGAATTATATGTATAGATTTAACAATTTCTTTCCGTATTTCCCATACAAAAAAAAAAAAAAAACAGACGATATTTAAAATAAAAAAATTGAAGACATAGTGATCAAATTTTGTCTATAAATTACGGGATCACATTGACGTTTAAAAATCGAGAAAACTTTCTCGGGAATTCAGAGTGGAAAATTCGAGTACAGGACAGATGAGAAGCCTTGCTATTACTTACCTTTCGTCGTCCTCGAGAGTATAAGCCATGAGTGCTGCTCCTTTCTCAACAGTGGCGCAGGTGGAACCGAGGTGCGACGGTGCTTTACCCGTCATGGGACTAGCGAAGCACTTGCGTTGCCTGTGTCGCGACACTATGAGAAATATCGCGACAGCGAGCAGCAGGATCACCGCTGTAAGTACGCCGATCACGACCGCCATGTAGGTCGGGTCGTCGTGCTTTGCCGTTGAAACCGGAAGCCCACCGCTGTCCGAGGATCCGTCTTTCCCGACGAACACGTCACTCAGAGCCGGTACTTCCGTCGTCGGTGGCTCCTCGACGGTGAAATTTCCGTGCGCCACATCTGTACAAACAATTATAAAAGATTAATCGTCTTGTTAATCGCCAAACAAATTTATATGGCGCAGTGGAATAATGTCTTTGCGAATAATAAATATTAAAAAGCATAATTTTATGTTGCGCCCAGATACAATGAAGCTCGAATCTATTCCATCGATGACGATACTTTATTCATGATTATGGAATGTCGTGGCTTTTCTGCCCTGTTACATATAAAAAAGATCGACTGAAAGCTGTATCCCTTGAATGAAACATCAAAGTAGCGGTGATTAAGCGATAACATAAATTTCCCGCATCGACAATTTTTGACCAAATCTACGGGGTGGTAGGACTTTTCTTATTTTCAAGCCGCTACAACCCCTCAAAATGTATATGTCCACAATTTGCAACAGTATTTCTTGTAATTTAATGGTGAGTTGCATAACTAACGCCCGGCTAGCCGGGCGTAGTCACGATTAGCGGCTCGTAAGGAAACGTAGCTCAGCGCTGTAAGTGCAGTAATAATAACGTCATCCGTGAGATCCCTCGGCGTGAAGAAAATAATGAAGTCAAGCCGCTACCAGCATGAGATCGCAGATGTATTAATATTTCGCGAAGAGAAACGACCAGCGATTTACCGAGGCGCGTAAGCGTGTAGCGTGTTCAGGATGCTTTTCGCGTACACGAAGCATCTGCTCCGTTTTATCAAGGCCGCAACCGTCGGTATACCAACTGTATATGAGTTCCCCTTTTGCTCTCTTCTCGTCCTGCGTCTCATTTGCGCACATTATTCATTTGCCCGGGTGGGGGGGTCTCGAGTGCGAGAAATAAAAGACGCAGCAAGGCGAAATCTCGTGGGTAGGAAGAATGGAGCATCACGAATCACGGTTGAGTCTCGCCGGCCAGAATCTGCAGAGAATCTCGTGATTCACGAGTGCGAAGAGTGAGATGTGAAACTCTCGTTTTCTGTTTCCCCTTGCTGTTTCCGTCGGTGCGAGACGGCTCGGACGTATGTGCGGTAAAAATGAAAGAAAAAAAAAGAAAAAGCGGCGAAAGCGTAGAATACTAAGAGTACCAGGTACAGAAATGGAAAGGCAGGAAGATAGGCAAAGGGGATATAGCCAGGACGAGACAGACAGCGAGACCAGCGACGCTGGGGCAGAAGGGATAAAACGGACGTAAAGGGTGAAGTGAAACTCTCGACGTTGGGGGTCGTCCGCCCGTCAACCAGCGGGATGAGCAGGTATGCGACCCGGTGAATTCCCGACAGGATTATCTCGTAGAGAAACAAAGCTTTTCGTCGTCGTGTTTGATATCGGCTTTTACGTGGGACCCCTCAGCGCGTTGCTGCTGGTGCTTCGCTGCACCGGCATCAGCAGCCAGAAACGACCGCCTCCCGCTCCATGTGAAATCTGATATTAAACATTCTTTGCACGCTGTGGGTAAGCCGAAAGGGGTGTGGGGAGTATGATTTACGATATGGCACAGAGATCATAGGGTTCCGTGGGTTTCTAAGGGGTCCGCAGGTTGGTTCTTCGTGCGACTATGGTCAGTGTGGGACGGGATCTTTGGAATGCGAACACGTCGAAGGTGTTTTTGACACCATGTACTGATCTACAACATCGCATCACCGCAACCAAATTTTCGTGTCGATTATAACAGAGAGCGGGGAAAAACGGTCCAGTGTCTGGTACTCAATGAGACTTTTTTTGGTCCGTATCGATCCAGGGTTCCGTTTTGCCCAACCCTCTTCCGTTATACATGCGAATGAAGGTGTAGGAGGCATTATGATCAAATTTATTTTGTTTCCGACAGGTAAGTGGTCAGAGAATAGAGTACCAGATCCTGTATGAAATGAGAGAAAAATTAGCTGCTACGCGGAAGTCCATTTTGCAGTGACGTTGAAGAGGTGAAGTCCAATGCAACGAAAATTCAACAAAAATTTTCACCGTCCAACGGACTTTTTCGTGAATGAAGTTGTCATAATTTCAACGCGTATAATCCCACTGAGTAGTAGGTTCTGCATACTCTATAGGTGGTCTCTCGGGAGAGATCACGGGAATTAGTGGATAAATTATATTCTCGCGCGTGCGTTTTCCTCGCACTTTTTTGTATTTATTATTTTTTTATTATATTTTTTTTAAGACGACTAGACAGTGAGACGCACGACTGAGTTTGCGGCGTTCTTGCGATCCTCCCACTTTTTACGTCTTTTTATATTTGATTTTTTGTTACTTTCGTCGTTTCGTATTTACCAGCGCTTAGAGAGACGGCCAACATCGTCGACGTCGTTCTTCGCGCTTGTTGTCCTCTTTCTCTTGGTTCTCGTCGTCGTCGTCGTCGCCGCGGTCGTCCGTTCTGTCGCACGTGCAGCCGCAGCTGACGCTCAACGTCAAATGCAACTAATGTACTCCTTGATCTCGGCACAGCCGCGCGACGTTTTCGTCGTTCCCTCCGTTCCTTTTCGCCTCGTGGGCTCTTTCTCACTCTTTCGCTATATATTTTTCTCGCACTGTCTCTCTCTCACACCCTCCTTCTCCCTCTCTCTCTCTCGTTGCCAATTTTAAGCTCTTTGATTTACCGCCCGAAATGGAAATGTACCGTGAACTTCGTTTGCGCCGCTTGGCCCCCCTTTTTCCCAAGCTTAATCAAACGCCAGAGCCCGTGTATCCGCGGAAACGTTCTCGGATAGAATGGCAACGTGTCTCGCGGTTTCATTGTGCGACTACTCTGCGACCCCCTCTCCTTCACCCCTTAACCACATTTTCCGCGGTTCTTTTCACTTTTCACCCACGCCACGGGGACTTGGAACCGATTACATTTGCGGCTATTGAAAAGATCGAAATGACATGAGACACAAAGCGATATTATATTTTTCGTCAGCTCTTCGTTTTCTTTGGTAGCTTTTGCGACAGTTTCGATTAGGCTTTTAATGGAAAAACGAATATTCAAATTTACAGTATTGTTTTCCTACATGTGGAATACCCACGACACAAGTGGCGCTCGGTTTCCGAGCTTGTCATGGCTTTTTTACGTCCGTTATTCATTTGATCTTTCAGACACAGGTCGGGGCGGAGTAAAACGAACTGCAGTCCTCCATTCGAGATGAGACCTTCTTTTATGTCGAGCGAATAGTCTGCAAAAGTTGTCCGTTTAGCATCGATCTTCCCGACTCTTCAACGTTTCGTTCAGTAAAGATAAAATATGATTCTTGTTACGTTTGACGTACCCTTACCCCCATATTTTTTTTTCATCGAATTATACGAATTCTTTCGGGGATCACCGGTATTGCGCGCTTATCAGCGTTCCCCTCATTCTTTCGCGGTTCTTGCAGAAGGGCGTTCCCGCCAACCCTTCGAGACGATGCGAACGATATATCAGACTGAAGGGACAATATTTCGAAGGTTCGAAGAGCCCGGCTCGAAGCCCGGGTATAAGTATATAAACTTCGGTACATACGCGGGCGGACGTTTTGCTCCCGGTGTACTGAATCATTTTTACGACAGGCTTCTCCTTCCCGTGGCGGGAGAACGTCGGCGTTGGCGGGTAACCAGAGAGGCGTGTAGAGAGCGAAACGAGACGCAACGAGGAAGAGGCAAAAGATGAGAAAGCAGAGAACTCCGAGGAGAAGAAGCCTTCACCCACCCCGCAGCACTGACGGCGCTGGTGCAGCATAAACGCGCCCGGCAAGAAGTTCGAAGGAGGCGCGCATCGTCGGGGATAGTCACTCGCCTCGCGTTCTCGTATTTCCCTGTCCAATTATGTCTGCCTTGGAATAAAGGGAAAGACGGGCGACTTCGTATAGACTGGTACGGTCGGAGGATACCCCGAACGAATGGAAGAAAGAAAGAAGGAAAACGAACGGAAGAGGCGGAAAGGCTGCCGCGCCAACGCCTATTCTATCCTGGGAGAGACCATCTTCCCCCCCTCCCGCCCCTTTCGCCCTCTTCCCCCCTGGTTGAAAGAACTTTGGCGCGACGTCGGGGCATTATTTTACTATCTCGGTTATTAACCGAGAAGTCGAGCAATCGCGGGGGCGGTATCGTGTCAGGCGGAGGGGTGCGACTCTCTCCATCGGCCATAAGGAATCAGACGTTGAAGCTGCCTTGGGCTGTCCGTAGGTCCTCCCTGTGCCTCAAGAACGTAAATAAGCAGAGGGATTTTCTCAAAGTTATCACAGTAGCGGGGAACGGGTCAAAACGGACCTGCGTACTCCATTTCGAATGAAACTTTTTTTGTTTTTTAAGTCCGTCGAAAAGTTGGTACGGGCAGTCCGTTTTGGCCCGCTCTTACCTATACAGCGCAGCGATTCGGAAAGACTGAGATCCGGTTTTGCGCGTTTGTTCGCTGGGTAATAGTATATACGGATACCTCTGTATAAGGATTGTGCTTGTCCTATACCGACGGGGTCTGACAACTGACAGGCTACGAAAGCTGGACCCAGGACAAGAGAGGCTACGCGCCCCGCTGGAAACATGAATCCAATTAAAATCTTTTGCCGGATACCTCCGACGCATAGCTAGTATAGAATTTCTTCTTTCATTTGTTTCTTTTGTCTCGGTGATGGGTATTTTTTTTCCAATTTACCAAACTTGCGTAGCTATATCGGCATTGTTGCAGCGTCGGTTAATAAATGTTTGACGTTGAAGACTTCCGATAAATGCCCTCGATTTATATGTAAAAGTTTTTTAAACCATTTACTTACGGAGGATTAAAAAAAGTTATTTCAAGAATTCGAAACTTTTTACGTGTTACCGATAAATTTAATACGAAACGTTAATGATTGCTAATGAGCTCTTTCGCGGTCACTGAGAAAATAGTATATTATGCTACGAGTGAGGGAAGTGCGCGTTTTTCGCCGAGCGTGATATTTCTGGCTCGAGCAAGGCGAAGGCAGAAATCGCACGAGGTAAAAATCCACATTTCTTGCGTCGCACAATCGTCATATTAGCCAATGACCATTACTCTCCCAGGAGAATAGAACTTTGAGAGGGAGCAATGAAGCAGTACTGGGCATGCCCACAGGTTAAAAATGATCATTGATCATTAATTGGAGTTTGTCAGGCTCGTCTCAATTCGATTATTCACCCGAGAGCTTCCGAAATGTTTTGTTCTTCATTCCGTGTGGCTGCGACATCCTGATACTTTTTTCTCGATAAGTGTGTATGTACAATCCGGTCGCTGACTTTGCAGTGGCTTGCGAGTTGATGCGCCGCGTGTCTCTGCGCGATGCGAGTCAGACAAAAACACTTTGAACATTCTAGACGCGCGTGCAACTGGCACTGCGAAAAAAGAACTTTTCATTCCATATAGCAGAGGGCGGAGGTCTCTCGTAGCATCGCAAAAGAATCCGGGAAGTTCGTTTCACAGCAAAAGCGTTGGGCTTTATTCATGCGGCGTTATTTATTCATACAAAAATCTCGTGCCGCACACGCTTCGCCGGATATTTTAATAGAAATTATCTGACTTTATGGAATAAATGTGAGCGTTTCGCGCGTTTTCCTCGTTTACGCAATTACATTTTGACTTGTAAAATTCTGTAATATATTTTTTTCGTTCAAAGGCTATTCTTTTTTTTTGTGCTGTATATGAACGAGCAAAATTTACACGGCGACGGAAATGATTGCTATCGATATAGCAATTAGCAGTCGTGTTATGTGAAAAATAAATGCCAATTATATTTTTTAAAATCCAGTCGTATGAAGGGTCTATTAAAAAAGAATTTTCTCTGTTTACCTCGGTATCAATTATCCACCGATATTTCGAGTTATCAACTCGTTGATCAAGAAAACGAGCTGCCATCGAATTCACGCCAATACAAAGTGGAGGATGAGAATGTACATAATGCACTCGATGCAGTGTATGATTTTGTTCTTTGCTCCTTCAATGTACAGGACGTAATATATACAGGAGTACTATTGGCGGAGGGTAACGGCGTCGAGTCCTCAATAAATCGAGTAAAAATCTATTCACCATATATTGAGTATCGCGTTCGCTCGGTTCACCGAACTGACAGATCCTCGATAAGCTATTGTCAATTACGGTGTATCAATTTAACTCTCTCCGCTGCAGCTGGGTTTATTTTTTTTATTTTTTTCGTGATTGACACTCCGGAATTGCAAACGAGAGTGAGTTATATGCTATAGACATGGTTTGGCTATACACACTCCCATCTAACGGTGACTCGTGAAAACGCTCGTCTGCTATTGAAATGGCAAATTAGACGCTGTGGATGCATAAATGTAACCCGGAGAGTCAGGAGGGGACGTCGACGTTAATTCGTCATGCCGATCAAAGTCAAAAAGTGCGCCGAAACAGTACAGGGGGGCACGGGGCACAACGGAGCGGTGTCCTGCATTGGGGCGGAGACCTTATTTTTGTCTAACAAAAAATTGGAAAATATAATTCGATTAGCCTCGAACTTCCGTTTTTCCCTACGGAAACACATGGTGGAACAAAAATAACCAAGGCCTTTTTTTAAGTATCATCCATCATAAAGGAAGGAAGTATGTGGTCCTGCAATCTCACTCACCTGAATCGAAAGTGACCTCGCTGACCATGATCCATCTGAGTGCGAAATGGAGTCGCAGCTTCACGAATTTTCCAACCCGATGATGAAGCTTTATCGTAACGTTTCGCGAAGTCTCGAATATCTTGTCCTCCATGTAATTGTAAGTTATCGGTTCTCCTGTATAATATTTTCCACCGATACTGAACAGTATGTCGACTTGTGAGAAAACCTGCAAACAAAAAGGTACGAGATGAAACAAACGTTTAACAATGTTATAGGACTACGTTGATCCTGAAAGCCATTCGATCGACGTTTGATTTATTGCAATCGGGGTGTTTTCCGGGCTGAGAGAAAAACTGAAGAATTGAAACTTTATGTAGCCGGTAGAAAGGAAAGAAGGTGGCTGAGGTACGAGAATCCACCGATTTCCATGGTCGCGTTAAGCACGATGGAAGAGAAAGAATGAGAATAAGAAGCTCAAAGAAGAAGAATAAGACGAGGAGGAATAAGAAAAAAGAGATAAATGAAAAAAAGTTTAATATGCCTCTAAAGTTCGATGGAGTATGTGATCCGGTTATAAATCTGCGCGCCCGGTGTTATCCGGAGGCGTGCAGATCCCAGGCTCTCGTATTAGCTTCGGCAGGCGCGCGGCTTCCATGCAGACTATATTCGCCAAGGATTTCTTTTGATACGACGCGCTACCGACTCGCAGTCTATTTTTCACTCTCTTTTACTCGCGTGGATGCTGCTAGTTTCACACGCACGATGCACTGCCGAGCACGAGCAGAAGCGCGCATTGCGGGGACGGCGATGGCGTTCGCACGTCTGCTCTTGGTGGACTGAAAGGGACCAGATTATTCCCTCACGCTCTTTATACTGAAGAGACCGCACGCACGTGGCTCGCAAAGTGCACTGGCTAAAGAGAACGTTCGTGAGGCGGGAGATTAAAATTCTTTTGCGAGCTTTCGATAAACGGAGTCCGTTTGGAATCAATTCTATCTTGGAATCAAATCCTGGAATCGCTTTTGCCATTTCATATGAAAATATTTTTCTGACCTCTTATCCTCTCTCTTTAATTTTCTCTGTCTATTGCACCGGGTGCAGTCAGTATAAAAAACTGATAACGGACTTTCTTCAAGGGTACCGACTACAGCCGGGCAACAGGAACGATGTATTCGAATTGCATCGCGAAACAACACTTACAATTCGTTCCCCGCTTCATTGTGTGATCAGAAGGGAAAAAAGGTACTTGTTTAAGACTGCAAATTTTAGCCTCTCGGCAGATACACTTCGTGCACTTCGACGCTCCTCTACGTTGATACAAACAAAATTGTCAAATAGAATATACTACTTGGCTGCTGAATATTCGCGAAGGCCTCGAGGGCCATTTGAAATTCCGAATACTTGGTGCACCGTCGGAAGCTCCGAGAGTTCAGCGATGCCAAGAGACTACAGAGACGTAGTCGGCATAATCCACGATCGTCCGGAACTCCCCGAGCCATCAAGTTCCTCTCTCGTTTTGATTTAGAATATAATTCTCATGGGTCGACGGACGTGCAATACATGCCATTGAAGTCTCAGCGGGGATTCCCCGAATGTCTCGAAAGATGTTTGCCACATTGCAAAATTGTACGTAACTCCGTATACGGCAGAACTTTCCGTCACAGAATTTACGGAGTTACGTATCGTGTCAATGAGGAGTTTGTCTGTTTTCCGACAGCTTAGGAAGAAGTCCCTGGATAGTTCGGTGAGTCAGCACGATGCTCGATGCGAGCACGATTATAAAGCAACGAATGCGAGACAGCTTTGCTTGGCTCGACTCGATCTATGCAACGCGTCATCCAACTGTCCGAAACAGAGAAATGGAACGCGGTTTGCGATATCAAGCACGAAGAATAGAGTTTCGGGTGCCAAAACCGTTTATATATATATATATATATATATATATAAGTTTAATACCAGAAAATACAGTTATAGTTACAGGAAAGGTATAGTTTGTCCACATAGCGGATAGACAAACATATCCGTGAAGCCTCTCAGGTTATACATATATATATGTGGGTGGGTATATACAGATATAGGGGAGCAGAACCGTCCGAATCATGGGAAACCTCGTGATATGGCACTTGGCAGTTGCGGTAGTCGCGATTGTCGAAAGTCGGTCGAGCCGAGAGCCCAGTGGAAAATGCAGCCGATCGATGGACCGCAGCAGCCTTCAGCAGAAACTTCACGGCTTCTCGTGCAGGCTACTGCCGCTACCGCCGTGGCCCAGCCACAGCCCGAGGCTATCAGAGTCATGGTACGCTCGGAGCATCTGGCGGTGGGACGTTTCAATTAGGCGGAATAATAAAAATCGTCACCGAGAGATATTACCGAAAGAGATTCTTCGGACCATCGAATATTATTTTTAGATTTTCAGTTCGAAAGTCAGCAATCCGTTGAACGCCGAACCTAATAAATTTCACGTTTGTCAATATCCAATTTGAGTTTAGAATGAAGCAGCCGTCAGATTCGCATTCAGCATCAAAAAACACATCGACATTTTTTGGCTATCATGACTTGGCCGATGAGTTGATGACATAGCGTGTCAGTTGGTTTCTTGGTGACAGTTGAACCTTCAAGTACGAGGACATTTTTCCCGAGAGTAAACGACCGTGCCTTCTTTTAAGCACTAGAACAATACGGATGTTCGTAATAAATTTTCTTCTACGTTATCAAAGACACAACACTTCAATGTAGTACGTGCGTGAATTTTCACAGATTTTTTTTCGCACATCAACTTGTTATTCGAATCGTGCGAAAGTCGAGTCTTCGGAAATTTTAATCCTCGTTAAACAAGCATCGCGAACATCAAGGGTTAATAAATGCGTTTCCTGCAAATAAAAAATAAACAAAAAAGAAAAACAAGAAAAGGCGGAGAGTCCGTACAAGCTGATGCCCTGCGCGTGTCGCACACGTCGCATATGGGATATCCAGGGACATTGAACGCCAGAAGCCAATATTCTAAAACATCTAAAAACATTCTACAGTGTGCATGTACGTTGCGAATCTGCTAGTCGCGCACACCACTCCGAGTCTGCAATATGGTTCGCAATCGTGCACCAAATGTCCATGCACAAAAAGCTTCCCGTAGAGCTGTACCGTGTGCTGTCGCTGGGACAAGGGACCCACACCCTCGAGCATGCGAGGGTGCGAAGGTGGATCACACATATTCGTGTCTAGAACGTTATCGAACTCATCGCTGGTGTAAACTATAGGCACGTATATCGCGAGTGAGAGCTCGTCGTACTCTACTACGGCTGCTGCTGCTGGTCTAACCGGAAAGCCGGAAATTATAGCCGCGAATGGAATTACGACAGGCATAGAGCGCGGCAGGGAGACCACGGTAGAACTGCTGGGGTCATGGCTATCCGTTCTCCTGTCGAAGAATGCGGCGCTTTATAATTCGATCGCTCGCACTCCATCTAGTATTCAGCACCCCTCGTTTCCGCGGTTTGCTTTGCGGACGCCCGACAAAATTGATATAGCTGCGGCCCTGCGAATCGACTGATAGCATCAGTCTACCAGCGATAATGTAGACCCCCCAATGAAATTAATCCTCGAAGAGTTCATGCACGGTGAAAAAGGTCTGTGCATTTGGCGAGTGTACAGACAAATCTCCTGTCACTGAAGACAGAGTTTTCGCGGCGTAGCGACACAAGTGTGAATGAAAAGATAGTCTGAGAGTGCTGTTGCTCGCAGGAGCGGGTTATCCTCGGCGAGGATCAGTCTATTGGGATTCGGCAGGCGTGTTCTTCTGATAACGCGTCGGGTGGAATATTGAATGGAGCGCCGGTCGAATTTGCAAAGTGTGTACACAGGGAAAAGCTCGCTATTCGCATGAGGCGCCAGTAAGAAGTCCGCTGACAGCGTCGTGGTTGAGACGGCCCTTGCGGAAGGTGTACAGCGGCGAGAGGAAGAAGACATCGCGAGGGCGCGAAGGGAACCACCCGAGCCTCGTTGCCTGTTGATCGTCGTAGCTGCGAGTCTGCTGCCGCTACTGTCTGCTGTTCCACCGCGATTCCACTTGTGTATTCAACGCGACGTCGCACAGCTACCGTCTCACCGTTCCACCAAACTAAGCGGAAACGATTCTGGGAGACGGTGGTTGCAGTGGTTCTGGCAGCAGAAACGTGCCTTTGTGGTTTGTCGTTGGTAAGAACTTTTTTTTCTCTCTTTTTTTCTCACGTAGGTTCAAAAGTCGTTTGGACAATTGGGTCACGGTCGATTGGCAAAGGTCTCCCCGGGGGCTCGTCTCGTCTTTTCCCATTCACGAGTTGCATCGGCCGTAAAGTTCGGAGACGTGCCAAATTCGTTTAATAAATTATATGTGACACGGGGCAAAGTGAAGTTCCATATGATTTTCGGAAAAAAATGGTGATATTCCGATTATTTGTTTTCTTCGAACATGCTTACCTGAACATCCCTGTTGAACTGATTGTTGCAGTATATGTGAACCGCCGAGAATTCTCTTATCCGGTCGAATTCGAACTTTATTTCTACGGGTTGTCCACCCCGTGTGTCATTTCGCCATCCCACCCAGCCCTGTCCGTGGGCCGAACCGTAGTAGCTCGCTTTGAAGTCGTCCGGACCGGTTCTTCCATCGGTCAACTGACCTAGCCCACGACGAAGTTCATCGTCCCAGTGACCGTCGTAAGTAGCATCGAAGAACTCCCAATTGTCGCCTCTCTTATCGCCCTGAGGCATCGAGTACGAGACGACACCGTCTGTGAATCAGCGGGACACACCGAAAATTAGTCTCCCAGCTGGCGATCATATTTTTTCCGTCTAGATAGTTTTCACACACGCTCAAGACATGACCGAACGATGCGTGACACTCTTCGAGCTTGTCTGCCGTGTAAAATCGTAATCCGATGATCTAACTTATCGAAGAAAAAACATATTGCGTTAATTTTCAAGCATTTGTCAGAGCCAACGTGGAATCCTCCTCGTCCCCCGCGTTGGCTCGTGTAATCCGATGAGCTTACACGACAGACAAACTTCTCGAGAGCGTTGCCGGGCTCGTTAGGGCCTATCGTTCATCTACGGTAGATCTATGAGAGATCTTCGTGAAAAATTGATACTCACCGTTCCAGTAGCAACCGTAGATTTCTACCCTCATGCATACCGTTCGAGGATGAACGCTGTAAGGCAAGAATCTTATCTTGCTCGCCCAAAAGGGGGGCACCAAGTCGTGCACCGACTCGATATACGTATTCGTGTTTCCTTTTATCACCTGGAACCAAAAAGCGATACGAATATTTAACAATGTTCACAAAAATTTGTATTTATTTGTTTTTAAACAAGATTCATTCGATTTTATCGAATAACTTCAGACTTTCAACGGACCACTGTGGAGCCCGATCGTCGCTCGTTGGGGTAAAGTTAGCGCATCCGCTCAACCAGAGATTAATCAGATGAGTGCTCGACCACTCGTCCACTTACATACTCATGGTTTTATCTACGATCACGATCTGGCTGCCTAAGCGAGTGCGTAAACCTTATCGCACCGTCCGAATCTAATATTACAGCGCGGAGTCGGGCAGCTGTTATGTAACCGGGTGATAAATCGATGCTTTCCTGGGGGAAGAAGAACGATCGATGAGGAAGAGGTGTGTTGCATAAATATTGAGCATACGCGATAAATTATCCGGTGTCGGCCAAATATTGAACCGGTGGGGTTGAGGGGGTTCCCGTGCCTTCGGGAATCACAAGATGCGCGTACCGGCGGCAACGCCATGTCTCGACAGTTTCCTGTAATATTGATTTCTCACTCTGTGCGAGCTTTATGAATAATATAACCGGCCTATTTGACGTGTACATTGCATATACATACAGGGGGCGGATCGGGGTGGACGGGGCGGTGGCAGCCAACCCTTTCCGATTGGGTTGGGTTGGCCACGCACGGGATCACGCAAAGCTCGCTGGTACCTCACCGCTGTGCTTTTACTTCAACCGACCGTTTCGACCCTGTTGTACGGAGACGTATAACAACTACCTTTGCGAAAACATTTTAAACGTTGCCAGGCAAGGTATGCGTGCCGCAGATTCCTCTATGTCTGTCAGACGTGCGTGCATTGGCGACCCTTCGAAACCTTTTTTTTTTTTCAGGACGTTGTTTTGCGTCTGGAAAAGGGGAGTCGACGATACTATTCACGGAGAAAAATGGTCTTGTTACTAAAGGAAAAAAAATGAATTTGGACAATTTGTTGTTGGGGCAGCAAGATAGTTTGACGTCCCTATATTTAAGTAATTAAATTCGTGGAAGTAACTGAGCAAAACTGGCGAACTGATTAATTTGAGTTCTTGCAAACCGATTTTTTCCCCGCGCGGTGTATAAAAAAAGAGAAAAAATGGTCATGTATTACATATGCAAGACCGCACTTCAGTGGGTTACCGAGGTAGTAGAAACACACGGACGGGCTTCAAACGGTCGACCGTTACCTCATCCCTTTAGAGCAAAAACTTTTCTGTTTGTACCCTCGCCGTGCACTTAGCGCGGCGAGGTGGTGAAAAAGAAGAGCAATATCTGTAACGCTTCCAAGGAGGACTAAAAAGACACACTCAGGATGTTACGAACACAACGGGATAGGATCTTTCGCGCCGAAGATCACCGACCAGCCGTCGTTGCTGGCGGACCCACGTAGTACGTCTCGGTGCCGTTTTACTCTCGCGTACTTCAGCACGCGTCACTCCGGCGTTGTAAAAGTATATTGCGACCACGTACCGCAGCCCGAGTCCTCGAGTGAGAAAAGAAGAAGGTGGAAGGAGGCAAGGAGAGAAGGACGATCCGGCGAAGCGTACTGTAAGGGTTCGTAAAGACCGTGGCAAAGTATTTTTCTTGTACATACATCTACCATTGAATAGATACGATGAACAGGAAACGGTTCCCCAGCTGCTGTGCAAGGCGAAGTGTCGTACATTCTTAAGGGGCCACGTAGGAGACATTTGCGAGGGCAAGGGTCTCGTCGCTTCGCGAAACGACGCCGGTAACTATCAGGAACGATGCTTTACCGGGCTTCTTCCTTTCCTGCTCTCGGTGTGGCGGTATATCCTCGCGGTGTTGCATCGATACAGCTGCCCCAACACCGAGACTAGACGCTGTGCATACATACAACTGCGTAAGGTAATTTCTGTTGATATGACCACGGTTTTTTTTTTTTTTTTTTTTTTTTTTTTTTTTTTTTTTTTTTTTTTTTTTTTTTTATTTTTTTTTTTTTTTTTTTTTTTTTTTTTTTTCTT
>JAPYZC010000623.1:0-44216 GCA_030522665.1 Ichneumoninae sp. A BG-2022a | reverse complement strand
CACCTTGTCCGATCCAAAAATGATTGGAAAATTTAGTTTTGCCCAAAAACCCCGTTTTGCCCCGTTGCCCCATTTTGCCCCGCTCTCCCCTACATTCTTTTGACATTCGTAAATCCGTAACCCTGTATTACGCGAAAATTTTCAAGGATGAACGTTGGGCCGCCGGAGCTACGAGTGGATGCGCGAGGGTGAGAGTAATTCACCTATAGAAACTACGGAAAGGCCTTTGTCGACGATCGTTCGGTCACTGCGGAGCAATGTGATAACCGCTGGCACGAGAGTGAACGAGGGCCAGCAGAGGCAGCATTGATGCTGGCGTCCTCGACTCGGTGAACGATCCAGGCCCCGGCGAGAGTCGGTCGAAGGCCATCGTCACAACTATCATCCGCACATACGCCCCCATCCCATTCGGTGCCGCTATCTGCAACCTGTTTACATTAACTGTTCGATTCCTCGTGAAGGAGGAGGTGGAGGAATCCGTTGTGACAGATGCCGAAACAGAATCGGGCCAGCGACCCGCACTCTTCACCGGGATTTCCGGTTTGCAACATCGACGGACGCTACCTCGATGTCGTTGGTTGCTATAGGGTAGAGCGGGGCAAAATGGGGCAGCGGGGCAAAACGGGGCAACCTGGTAAAACAACATTTTCTAATAATTTTTGGATCGAACCGCGGGGCAAAACGGCGCGGCAAAATCCTGACGTATTGACGGAGCGAACGCGGGCATCCAAAAATGATTGGAAAGTTTAGTTTTACCGATTGCCCCGTTTTGCCCCGCTGCCCCATTTGGTCCCGCTCTACCCTATAGGCCGAAGTCGCGAACATCGATCGGTCGGTGCGGTTTGTTAGGCAACTTCGGCAACTGCAGTGACGGGCAACATTGATTCGAAAACCACGGCTCATCGAGACTCGACTGCCTTTCTGGTCTGTTATTGCTATTTTCGGTGGAGAACGAGACGAACGACCGTGGCCAACGATCCGTTTTCATCCGGACGTTCGCACCTTAAAGCCACCGTTAACAGATGAGAGTGTGTATTTTTGTACATTTATATTTAAATTGACCTTCCGGAGCCTCGCTATACAAATGTCGAGGGCTCCGGAAGGCTTTGGGAATAGTCGAGGAGGTTACGACAGTAAGGAAAAAGTAATTTGCAAAAGAAAAAAGAACGGCGAAAGCTGCGATACAACGACACAAGATCCCCTCGAGAGCAATGAACTGTGTACTGCGAAGGCGGATGGAAAAGGTCAGAGGTTTACGCGGACGAGAAGATTCCATGTAATCCAGAGTACAGTTCGTTCGCAGTACCGGTGCGCAGTAGAGTACGGCAAGTATTGGACGCATGGGATTCCGAACAACTCGCGGAATTGCAATCGCCTGCAATTACGCCGAGTGGTTGAAAAACAACGAGGATAAAAATCGTATTTTTTTTTAAGAGGCCTCTGCTATTAGACAAAGTGGATGTCAAAGAATTGCAACATTTGGGTGGACAGAGCGAACAAATTTGCACACGTCGGGACGGCACGAAAAAACAAAAAAGAATTAGCGACGTAGCTCGACAATGCTGCGCCCGAAATGGCTGAAAACGTGCCCGTTCGCGGGTCGGCTTTTCATCCAAGAGCACGTCGCCCGGCGATGTATATAGCAGCCGGATGTGTCTGTGCGCTCGCCCAGGGATGGAAACGTGGGATGAGGGGTAATGGCTGGAAGGTGTGCACAGTATGCGCCGTCGTGGCTGCAGCCTGCATCCCTTCGACTCACGATCCTCCCATCTCCGTCGCGCACACATACGAGTGCGCTTATTTCCTTTTCACTCACCGAGGATGCAGCATGATTTACAGCGACGTTATTTTGCTTTAGGGCCACGCTCGATATTCTTCCCGCATCGTCCCCGAGCTAGTTTTCTCTGAAGTTGGCGCGCGCTCTCTCGCAGTGGCGTACTTCGGAAACGAGCATCCCGATGGAAAGCTCCTCGGTGACGAGGGTACGGCGGAGCACTTCGCGCCGGGGTCTTCGACGGAATCCAATTGGGGAAATTCAGACGGAAATTCACAATTGTGACGAGACGAATGTGGCGAGGAAGTGAGGTGCTCTTCGTATTTTTGCCCGACGCACGAGCTTACCTGCAACATGTCCCTTTTATCATTGCGAACGTCGCAGAAAAACCTGCACTCGGCGTATCTCCGCGTGGCAGGAAATTCTGCGGGTGACTGCTGTACGGAAGCTCGGAGAAGGACGACGCCACGCTCGGGGGGCCGAAGAAAAAATGCCGTAGTCCATCTGATGCGGAAAAACGTTGGAAGATTTTTTCTCGTTCCACAGCAGCTCGCCGTCCTGACGGAAGTCTGCAACTCCGACGTTGAGCTAAATGAATTTTCTGGAACGTTGAAGAATGCCTCGTTCGTCGCATAAAACTCTATCGCACGTGATATAATGTCGTAATTCCGTTAATGCCTTCGAGACTACTTTATCTCAGTTCAGTTTCCTCGGCAGTTTTTAATAGCTCGAATTTACGTCGCATCTGGAGGAATGCATTTTGCACTGTTTCTTACGATGGAACGCGAGAAACTCGAGCCCAAGTGGACGCAATTTCTTCGTCAACTTTCCAATTCGCAGAGACTAAGACGAAGTCAGGAGACGGCAGCGAGCTGAGCTGCTGTGGAATAAAAATTCTCACGTCAACCGAAGCTCAACCCTTTAATACCTAATTTGTCATTTTTATTTCCTTATCCATTAAGGCTTTTAACGGATCTCACTGTTTACTAATCGAAGATTACGAATAGTGGCGGAGAGCAGAGTGGAGACTGCGATGAGCTGAGAGCGATTTGAACGGGTACGGAATCGTCGCGAGATCGTGTATTAAATGGCGTGTCGGGAACGGGCAGTGAGATAGAAGTTCAATCTATGATAACATTGATTCTGCGAACGGGCGCGGCCAAAGAAAAATACGTTAATTGAAAAAAAACACGAACACTGCCCGTAGGATTAGAAACATAATTGCTGAATATCTTCCCACCATTGCACTACACGATCTCGGCGGAGCGGGGTCTCTTTGCCGAAGCCGCTTTCGGCCTGCGCTACGTAAAAAAAAAGAAGCTGTTTTCACACGTTCAACGCGCATCGCAAACAGCGGGTTCGCGCGTGGGTCTGCATAAAAGTACCTGCGAATGATCTTTACCTCAGTTCTGTACTCCTTGGGCCGGTGCACACGATGTTCTGAATAATAATTTATAGCGTCGCCGGGGCATGCCAAACATCAGCACCAGGGCTCCATATTCCCGAGCGCCAGGAATAAATTTGGATTCGTCACGATCCTCATTTTCTCCGTTCGCTCCCGGGCGACGATAATACAGGGAATTAATATTTGTTTTCGTCGAATCACAACGCAATCCGTTGCTCGTTCAATGGTTTGCTTTTCATTTCACCGCTTGGCTCGTGACAATGTATAATCGTTACATTGCGGGAACGAGATGGAAAATTGCTGGGAAGTCACGTTGATCGGCCGCGAGTGAGCGCTCAACCGCGATGCGCAATCAACGACCGTGGCCGTAACGTGTATTCTGCATTTCACACGTCCATTCCGGATCGAATCTTCGGCCCTTACCGTGGCTGCGTTCGGGGCCAGTGGCGATATCGCGGAATCGCGTCATCGACGGAAATGGACAAAAGTTGTCGCGTAAAATTCCCGCCATGGGTAGAGCTATATCCGGGCGCCTTTGCCGAAGAGCCGGCGGAGGGGGTTGCGATGGAAAGAACTGAAGCACGCCAAAAAGAGAGTAGGTTGAATGGTATTTGCTTCCGCTGGTGAAAGAAGCTGGCACTCGAATTTTCAATGAACTCGAAAAATCGCTCCGTTTTACTGGGTGTGTGCCCGCGCTCGATGCTCGGGCTTCGATCGCACACCGGCTCGCACCAAAGTGAACGAGGACGAGGTCGCGCGAACTATGCTCTACCTGGCGCGATGAGGAGAGCGAGCTTTGGAGCGTTGTGTACAAACTGTACTGGTAATGGTAACCGAGTATGACTACTTTATGTGCAATGCTGCACGTCCGGATGTGGGAGGAAAGCAGCTCTAGTGGGAAACGACGACGTATAATTTCGGCGTGCCGTACGTCGACGGCTGCTACAAGCCGGAACCCCCGACAGCTACAGATTGTCGGTTTTTTCTGACGCTTGCTCCCTCCGTGCCATATGTATATATTTGTAGGGTAGAGCGGGCGAAATGGGGCAACGGGGCAAAACGGAATTTTTGGGCAGCCCGAATTCGCCCTATCGGATACATCAGGCTTTTCTGCCCAGTTTTGCCACCTTGTCCGATCCAAAAATGATTGGAAAATTTACTTTTGCCCAAAAACTCCGTTTAGCCCCGTTGCCCCATTTTGCCCCGCCTACATGTTTATATATAAGTGGCCGAGATTGCCGAAAAGGCGGCGAAACGAAAGTAACAAAAAGAATGGAGGACGATGGGTGGATTAGAGAGCGAGTGAAAAAGCGCCGACACTATATACAGCCGATAGGACAAAAAGCACCGGCGAGAGGAGTTTTCGTGAGCCTGAATCCAGTTCGCGCTTGGACAAACGTGAATTTCGATATGGCCAACTCGAGATGCGAACCAGTGAGAGCGAACTTTACGCGTTTTCGAGGGAATCCAGTGTGTTGTATTATGGAGGTACCGCCTGTTCGTTCGACCGTGCGACGCCCACACCGCTCACTCTATCTGGTGTATAGCGGCGCGCACCCTTCCATCTCGTCTCTCGCTCGCCCTCACTTATGCGCGCTAAAGGTAAAATGAAACACTGGATCGGACGGCCTCGCCAATTTCTAGCTTCACGACAAATGATGTCGTCGAACACCGCACCGACCATACATCATCCACACTTCACACAAAGCTGACACGTGAGCGGGCAGTCTCGCTCGAAGAGAAAATCGAAGCTTCTGTCGGAAGTGCTGGATGTTCAACCTGCTGCAAGGTAAAACCTTACTGGGATTGTGCGGAGAGCCACGTTTACTACCACAGCGCTGCCAACTCGATAATGCTGGTAGTTAAAGGTTAATTCTTCTGGCTCGTTCTTCTTCCTTCGACCCGTCATTCATACCCTCTGTTACGTAATGTACTTCGGAGCCTATCGGAGAAAATAACTATCGAATAATGCTTGTCCCATCCGGGACGAAACAGCTTTATCATAATAAATCGACATGACGATACCGAATGAACTACCGGGCGGGTACGGAGGTGAATGATCGAACGAATGCCGAGGGTGCACCCGGGATAAGATGATAATAAAGATGTGATTTCCAAATTTCCGGGGTTTCGCCGAGGCGTCGTAGCGCCAATCCATATCCATTACCCCTCTCTATATCTTACTTTATGTCCGTCGTCTCATCTATCCACGCCCTCCATCGCAGCGGTACAACCTCAGCTTTGATGATGTTATATCGAAAGTGAACGCATGAAAGCATCAAAGTGAACAATTTCTGTTGCTGCTCAGGGCATCGGGGAAAATGAGACATTGTGTCTCACCGACCCTTTTTTCGTCTTATCAGTGCTCTCCCTTACGTCGCTAGATTTCATGTTGACACCTTTCGTTCGGGGTCTAAAGACGGAAAAAATAAGTATGGTACGAACGAACCTACGCGAATCTGTGGCCAGAAGCTAATCAACGTGCGAGCTTCGGGCGTTAATAAATTAGGACGGGGATTCCAAATATTTGCGAATATCGAATATTTCTGGATCACTGAGTACGAATTCGAAATTCGTTAAATTGATTGGATTGGCGAGAGTCCACAAAGTATTATCGAAAAGTCAATTACCTTGATGGGCGTTCGTTATTTATAATCACGAGCGGCGTTTGTGCGCGAGTGCGTGTTTTTTTTATGTTCGGCAACGTTTTCGAAAGCACCGCGCAATGCGAAGCTTAATTATTGCAAACGAGTGATCGAAACAAATTTTTGCATGAATCGTTGCATCGAGAGATATTCAATTACGCAAATTGCGCGCACACGACGACGCGTATAGTTGCGATAGAGCTGGGAAAACGGTAACGGGCTACGAACTGGACCGTTGGTCGCGCGATGGATCAAAGAGAAGCCAGATCTCACTTCGGAATAAATTTGAATACCCTTTTATCGAAGACAACGTCCCTCGCTCCTCCCTCGAAGTTCGAGATAATGTCTCGTCGTATATCTCATAGTCGTAGCCGGGATCTTTCGAAGTTGGGGAACCTTCGTCGCCCTTCTCCGCATCGCGATAGTTTGCCGAGAAACTCGGCGGGGCTCGCTGAAGATTCGCGCAAGGTAAATTGCATCGCCCGAACGTTTCTTAACTGAAAATTTGCAAATTCCGCGCCGTTACCCGCGTATTAAAGTAGGTCGCGGACATTACTCTGTGAACCCTGGACTATAGGTGGCGGAACATTCGCTGGATCCCGGACGGCGATGTAATTGGAAGCTTTTAATGGGCTTGCTCGACTCACTGTTTTTGTGGATTACCACCGGTGCGCGCTCGCACTTGCCACTCGTTCGGTAAAAAAAAAAACAGACGAAACGACGGGAAAAAAAATAATGGCCAGGATGAATCCGTATGGAAAGTGATAGAATACATGCCGGTATAAAAATTAAGGGCCGCGAATGCGTGAACATACGGTAGAAAATCTGTAAGGGTAAAAAGGGTGAATGTGACCGGCCAATTTAACGTGGAAAAGCCATGTAAAAACAGCAGCGGTCCGTATTCACCGATTCTATTTTATTTCGATCGGATTCGAGCGATACAACGTAACTGTTACACGGGCTCGGTGGGTACCCAGATGGGCTTGGTCTGGCCGGCGGTTCCATCCCAGCCAGACGCAAGCCCACCTGGGTGGCGATATCGGCCGGCGCAGCATAAAAAGCGACGCTTCAGGCCACACTCTCCATTCGTGACACGTACAAGGTCCGACTGTGCCGGTTTCGTCATGCCGCACATGCAGAGGGAATGTGTCTGCGTAAGAGCTGGGCCCAACGTGCTTGTAAGCTCTCCGGTGAAAACCGCGCTCGATACCATCAATGCTGAAGCCTGCGGTCACTGCGACGTGACGTACGATTGGAACGTCGTGCGTCATTGAAAAATCAAAAAAACCGATCTATCGTTCGATACATACATCGTGGTAGGTTGGGAGAATCGGAGAGGAATACCCGCTACCTGCTATCGATCTCGACTCCCCGTCGAAATGCGACCGTATTGGATATGTACTGTATCGTCGAAATTCCTCTCGTTCAGTGGCACTTTTTTTTTCATTTATAAATAATTGCTCGAAACGTCGATGGGTGCTCAGGATTGTTCGATGTGACTCCGATAAAATTTATTGCGATTATCCTGTATTCTGAAAGCCGTCGTTTGATAAATTTAAAATTGGAGCGTAGGTCTCATAACGAAATCCCTCCCATGTCGATTGCATTGATGTAATTTTTATCAATAAATTTTTCATGTCGCTGCACGGACCGCCTGATCGCATTGGCTCTTCCCGAAACGTATTGGCTACCGGCACAAATTTAATTTCTCGTCGGCTCTTTCAGCCACGAGAGACAGTTTATGCTGGCAAGTGCTGTACTAATAGTCTGCACGTTTTGTACCCCCCCCCCTTCCTCGCGCTTCGTATAATAACGTACGCTCTGTACACCGTACGCGGCAGATCCCCCTCGTCTGACCGTACGCGGACCGCTTTCACTTTTTGCTCAAAGAGCTCGACGCGGAGGATGTCCGGAAAGGAAACAGAGGGGATTCTCTCCTGTGTGCCACGGTAACGACCTCGATGGCGACACCCTCGAGGGACATTAAAGCATAACGATAATGATACTGCTGATATATAATAAAATATAAAGCAGACGGTCACATCGTTCTTCGTGTAATAGCATGGCATAATATATACGTTGTATCGTTGAATAGTTAATATAAATTCAACAGCCAATGATTTTGCTTATCAGTTCCGCTTGGGATTTCCGTGTGAATATCGTAGAGCTCATGAAACCGCAACATTCCATAGGTGAACCAATGAGATTCACTCTTGCGGTTATACCAAGGTGCCGGTGGACATGAACATACCGAAGAAATTCGAACATTAAAAAAAAAAAAAAAAAAAAAAATAGACCCAATGTATCGAATACAACTGTTACGGTTACGCTATTTACGTGTTAGAGACACCAGACCAACTTTCCACATTCCTGTCCAACCATCCTGCGCTTCGCGACAGGGTTTCACTGCTTGCATGTAAATACCAGAAAGCACATGTATGTACTTCAGTACAAACATGAACGACGAGTTGTAACGCACGAGTGAGCCCCAGGTGGATACACAAAGTTGTACCGGCAACGAAGCGCGCGCTTACCCATGGTCTACCCCTCGTGTGTTTATGCAAGCAACTGGTCGTATTGTGTACACTGTAGTATCATAAAGAGGACGGTACTGTTTACTGAATTCCCAATGAGAAACATCCCGAACGCCGTCTAGCGGCAGCTCAAATCACTTGCGAAACGGTGATCGGTGCACGTTTCAATGATCCTATATCTGTAGGTCGAAGGTCGAGTGACGCCGTTAGGAGATGGCCCCGAGCTGTTGCAACGGTAAATACGGTACAGAATAACAAATTAGTTACAGATGCACCAATATTAACAGGCTCGATCACAGCGCAAGAGTTTCTTCATTGTTCTCGTATGAGAAACCTTACATTCCTTTCTGTTGAAACTTACCCACGCTGAAGTATTCCTACCTCTGTGCAGCTCAAAGGGCTTCAAAGCCTCTTTGGCACCGAAGTTCTTACGGTCGATCCGATCGTGTCACTGCAATGGCGACCTACGTGCTATTAAAACCGCAAACAACCGTCCTAAGTCCGTCGTCTTGATCAAACCCTAGCTGCTGGGGTCGAATAAGAAGACATCAGAATCGAATTTTGAAGGTCTTCCGTAGCCTTCGGAGGGACCTTTTCGATGCGCGGGTGGAGCATCCCCCTCGCTCATAACGTGACGGGAGATAGTAAGTAGCGCATTAGCGGACTCCATTTACGACCGGTCTCCGCTCTCCCGCGAGAGCCCTAACGACATTGAACACATTGAACGTGTATTCGCATAAAAAGGTTTATGCTCTTTACTTATCGTTTTTTTTCCTCATCTTTACTTCGTTATCATGTTTTATGAGTTTACATAAAATTGTTGTACACCATTTAACCGATGTTACGCTAGAATTCTAAAGCATCAATTTCTCTCGACAATAATTTTTCCTACGGTGGGGAAAAACTTAATTCTTCTTCTATATATCGTCGGTGAGTCTTGATTGTTGAAAAAAAAAAGAAAAACATTAATTACGTTCATTCGCGTGAAAGCACCAATTTGTAACTGTCGTGGAGGTGAGAAAAATGTAAAGGGGAATGTGGATGGAGACTTAGTCGAAAGTCGTCTATAGGAACAACCGACTCATTTCAGCGAGATTGCTCCCCGCGGACCAATGGGACGTTGTCGTGCGCGTTCGCACCTGCGAGCTGAGTGCGTCACGAGTGGTATGTGCATTAATATATCTATACGGGCGGTAGCGGTGTGACGGTAATAGAGGGTGAAAATGTATTGTTTCACAGAGCGGTAATTACATCCAGCGGTCTCTATCAAATTGTAATCAGAATTCATTCATCGCGCTGTCGCCTCGATATCTATAAAATTTCAACGCCGCGTATCGCTCGATAGAAACTGCCCATAACATTTCAAACTCGAATCAAATTAAATCCAATGAATCATTAATTTTATAAATTAAATATAAAATAAAATTCACCGAAACTTTGCAGATGCGTATAATGTCTCGTAGCCTTTAATGAAATCTGTGGAAGCTCTGCGGGATGTAACTCGACCGAGATGCAGGATTTTCCGTTTCTACTTGTAATGAAAATCGAATGAGAACCAACCTGGACCGAGCAACACGAGCAGCGAAGCCTCGTCCCCTTCCCTCAGCCTCTCTCCCTTCCTTGATTCAATTCTCCATCCTCCGATATACTCTTCGTTTTATCTTCCGTCTCGCCTTGGCCCGCTCCCTCCCGACAAATGACTCGTGGACACGAAATAAGCTTCGACTCTTCAAGATCGTTCACAATGGCTTCTCTTTGCTTTTTTTTTACTCACTGGCCACTCAGGCAGAGTGGACCTTTCGTCTCGATGACGAATAACGTGGAACTACCGCATTCGAATCTACGAGTTCGATTCAGAGCCACAAACCGTACGACGTTCTAGCGCGAGTAACTTGAGAAGTTGCTCGAGTCATTCCGCAACTGATCCGCAAATGGGCAACGGCGAGTGGTGAAACGATAAATCGAAATAAACTGTGACGTCGAGAGTAGATTCGCGTTCCCAATTAGATTTCGATAGACGGAAGATAGACCAACGATGTACGTGCGGGACGAAGAATAGGATGCCGGTTCTTGTTAGTGTACACGCGTCAGGTACGATCGAAGGAAAAGGAACGCTCGAACGGAACGTGGTTCCGGCATCGTGGTTGCGTGCGATACTAGTACGTGGTGTCTCCTCTCGGCTGGTTGCTACCTAGCTGTTGGCCGAGTCGCCGCGAGCTCTGAACCCCCCACGGACAGAGAGTAGGGGGATGGTGTATGCGCGAGGCTGAGCGAGACGAAATATATATTGCGAATGTGTGGAAGCGGCGAGACCACAGGTGGAATGATAGTGTGATCGACCGATTGATAGAGTGAAATATGAAAGCGCGGCGAGCGCGTTTCACGGTGTATCGCGGAGAACTGAGGTGAAACCTCGCGTATATCCTTCGCGGTGCGCAGGCGCACCGTAGCTTTACGAAAACGCTTCGGCCAACGAAAGGAAGCGACCCCCGACACATACACCGATGCTCCGGGTGCCTGTTCGCACAGAGACGCCGGGTCGCACACGGAGCCACCGAGTTGTGGTTGAGCGACGGAGACGAGGAGAGGAGAGGCGAGAGAGACGGAACACTCCACACCCCTGGCTCGTCTGGAGGGTGGCGGGTACAGTGAAAAGAGAAAGGGAGAGAGCAGGCACCCTTGGCTGCCCCTTCGTCAGTCCCGCGCGGCGGCACAGTAACTCTTTCTCTATCCAAGCTCCACCTCAAGTTTTATCAGTTCCCCGCGCGATGGTGCACAGTTTTGGTACGCGGGAGAGCCGAGAGCGACGCTTTTGCACGGATTTCGTGTGCCACACTACCGTGAATACCTACGTCACCGCGGATCGCACACTCCAACGCTGCTGGTGGCAACGATTCGGTACCCGTATTCGCACTCCTGTCGGTGCCGTCCCCGTTTCTCTCGCCCCTCCGCACCACAGACCGTGGACCACAGGGTGGAACGGGCGCCGAGGACTGGAGCCAAACCAAAAGTCACTACTCCTGTTACTCTTTCTCTCTGTCGGGCACATTCATTTTCATCCCTTTGAATCTCTTTTTACTTCTGTCATCCAACGTTCTCCAGTATACTTAAGGTAGATGAGTGTTTGCAACTGAGCCTTCAAACGTTCACTTTGCCGACCGTGCGACACCGACACCCGAGAATGCTCTTCCTGGACGAACCTTGAACAAACATCCGTCCATCGGTTGGCCCTTGACTGAGACTATGATTCGCTGACTGCGGAGCGGTTACTCACATGTGCCGGATATCGCCGAACGGGGTGGCTCTGCTACAAGATTATCTTCTCGAGCACGTGCGGTGCATATACGTTGAATAGCTTGGCAATGCATTGTAAATTCTACTGCGTTGCATGAAGCGGCGTCGCCTTGGGCGAAGAGACCTCCTTCAAAGGGTAGTTTTCTTCTTCGTACTGTCTGACCGAGATTTTAAGCTGAAACCGTGTTTGGTCACTGGGTGTGGCTAGTAGGTCAAAGCGAATGTCGCTTTCAGGTGTAAAAATGTCAAAGTACGAGCGAATACTCGCCTGAGAGATTCCAACACGCGAATTCCTGTAGTCTTGTTACGTTCTGCAGTGATACATGGACGGTAGCGCTGCAACGCGATTGTTGTAGGGAGGGAGTTCAGGGATCGATTTCCGTGAGTGACAAGGGTTTTTTTGTACAAACTCGACGGGTATACACTGCGGATACCGTCGTAAATTCCCGTTAGATCGCCGAAGTCGAGCAGCGAGATTCTTCGCCACGTATTCGTGATCTTCTTGCCTCATCTTCGCCTTTGGCTCGAGTCTCGTTTCGAATAGACATTTCGTAATGCGATTAAAAAAAAAGTGCCCGAACCTGATCCCGTGTCGGACTGAAGCTCGTAACCGCAAGTAGATCGATGACCCCTGCCCTGAAGAACCGACAGTTTGTACATGGCAATTTTTTTTCCACTTATCCCACTCAAATTTGGTCACGCCTCTGCTGACAGAGAGCACGGCTCTTCGTCCCTTCCAACAGCTGTGAGTGACGCGGGGATTTCAACTCTGTACGGTGTAACGCGCAGCCGATGCCGTGTTGGTAGTGTTCTGTTTCGATCAGACCCGATGCCTTTCGATGCCACTTTCGTAGCTACAGTGAAAGTGGTGAACACAGCCCACCCCGATTATCACCTAAATCAATGATACATAGACCCATATTCATCACCCCCGTCTCGTCCAATTTTCCACCAAAGTCATCCAACTCTCTTAATAAATTACTCCGCCCACTCGTAAAAAAGTTCGTCTTCCATACTCGCCTCGAGCATTAGCAACAAATTGAGCACCACAAGTATCGTTAAAAATTCATCCGCACTATGTCGCTTATCATCGCCCTCGCTCCCTACCTCCCCTTTTTCGCGTCCCTTCGAGGCTTTCCGTCCTCGCGCAACTCGCTCGCATCGTCGAGGTGACGAAACCCCTTTTATCAGATGGCCGCAAACCCTTTTACAACCTCGCAACGGTAGACCGTGCCTGCATTATATACCACTTCGTTTGTCGGCCAAGCGAGTTTCAAGCTGCGGCCTGTATAACACTTGGTTAGACACGTCGTACATAGACCTCTAACGAAGCAATTCCCCGACGTACGAGGCAGAGACGGTTTACCGGAGGCGACTCCCGCCTTTCTCGGTCCTGTGTTTCACGATCGTGCGAGGCGCGCATGCATCCCATCCGCACGTCTCCAGTTCGTCGCTGCACATGTCCATGCCGGAGGGCCGAGCGGGAGTAACGTTGCATTCGCAAGGCAACGGCGACGATGACGTCGGGGATTCACAGAAGGTTCCTCGCCGCTGCGCTCGGCCGTGCCGCTCTATACACATCGTCAGTCACGGGTCGCCGGAATTGTCGGTGCGGTTATGAGGTCGATGCGTTTCTCTCCGTCCCGCACTCTACGACCCACCCCCTCCCCACCCCCCGGTGCCGGCCGCAACTTCGGCAAATATTTGCATCGGCGAATGTGATGCCCGCGACGAACTTCCGAGAGACGCCGTGTGATACACGGCTGTAACGATCGCAGCAGCGTAGATCAAACTGTACGTGTGCGCACGGCGACGGAAACCGTCGCGCGCCGAAGTATGCCGTGAATTATGAGAAATCCAGTGACGTCCGTTCGGGCCGGACGACCGTTTCGTTGACGGACCCTCCGACGGCAATCAATCGGTACGACGCTTCCGCGAATTATTCCAATTAGAAAATTAGTCTCCGTCCCCGTTGCATATGGAGGTCCCTAGACGAGGAGAAAAATCTCCGCAGTCCGCGCACGTCTCTTTCGAAAACACTTTGGCGCGTGACGCCCGGAGGCAAGATCAAACTTCCGAGAGCCTCGAAAAGGTCACGTGATACCGGAGCCCGAGATGCGTGAAAAAGGTATTGAATTCCCAGGATAGAGAGAGAGGGAGGGAGGGGAAAAAAGAAAAAAGTTAACCACCGGTGATGGCGAGGAGTGGATCAGTGTTGGGAAACTTTAGAGGGGCGGAGTTGAGCGTATATGTTGAACGGTGATACGGGAGATACGAATAAGCGAAGGTTTTTTTTCGCGGAGTTTTTTTTTATCTATGCATCGAAGGCGGGTGGATGAAGGGGTGTTGTTCGGGTGGTACATTTCCGGAGCGAGCGACTCGACTTCTGGGCGACTGCGGGACTGCGCCGAAGAATATCTGAAGTGCGGCTTTGTTCGCGCGTGGCTTAGGAGGGGTGTAATGCATTATCCGCGAGAGAGAGCGAGAGTGAGAGACGCGGGCTATAAACGTCGGCGCGGTGGTCGGTCGTGAAAAATGTACAGCTCAAAACGCCAGAGCCTGGGATAGAAAGTGCAATGGGAGGGAAAACGTGCATGTACAATAGTAGTATCGGTGAGCTTTGCGCCGGGCAGCTAAAGCCCGTCATTCAGCACGTGGAAATTTTCCACCGGTGACCAAGTGTCATACCGTAATGCATGCTTCGTAGATACAAAGCACATGCATGCCTATGTACGCCTGTCATACCCGCCTACACATGTGGTCCGTCAAAGGTATGTGATGTTTCGTATATTGAATTTTCAATTTCACTCTTGGACGTACCTTTAATATCAGTAATAATCTTACAGTCTGCAGGACCTTCCCATCTTGTCCTCCTCACTAGGAAACACACCTAAGCGGTTTGTACAAAGGGACATCACGGAGTTTGCCGTCTCGACGACGAAACAATAAGCTGAAGGTTGCGTAAAATATACAAAGGTGTCGTATTATTCGACAACTTTTGTTGCTGGAATGATTGAGCCCTCGTGATTCGTCGGGTCTGTTGGAGCGTCAAAGTTGGCGAAAAAATGTGTGGTTTTTTTGCCTCACATGCGGACTGGCAGTATCCATGCATGGCAGGGGAGAGGATAGAGCGGCTCGTATTGAAATTCAGATATAGTATCTACCGGCGCTGATCTATCGAATTCCCGATCGCATTCCCGCAGGCCACAAGAGTGATGCATCGATGTACCTAAACCGCAAGTCGGCGCAGTCTCGCGACCGAGAAATCCCGTCGTTGGGATTACGTCTCACCTCGACCGCAAGTCGGTGCAGCACGAGGCTGATGCGCTCTCAACGTCGAAGCCCCGAAGCCGTATAAGTTAGGGGGCTCTATATAGCGAGGATATAACGGTCTCCCTGCACATGCTGGCGGATACTGCGATTACAGTAACCCATTGCACCGAAGGCCACTTTCCAAAATTATTATCGATCTCCACAGTATACCGTACGACGCCGTAGCGTCGGCATTGCCGGCAGCAATATTTGACGCCGTTTCAGCCAATGCATCATCGTCTTTGTCTCAGAAGCGCGGCAGGACAAAGACGCATCGTCATTTCAAACTACCCGACCCTACGCGTCCTCGTCGCCGTTTCACGACAATGAAAATGTTACCGTCATAAATGTAGGTCTACTGGGTAATAACTTATACCGGCAGGTATGAAGGGGTAGGTCGATCGTTACCTCCTTTCCGGCTAACTTTACAACCTCGTCTTAGCATCGCGAGACTACACACTCGGCTCCGCTCCCCCCCTCGGGCACTTTCTGTACCGATGCACCAAGTGCACACGAGGTTACGGGCTTAGTTGCTTAACTTGTTTTACTCGTTGCATATAGACGATCGTCAACGCGGTCGCGGTGAAAAGTTTCTACGCTACTGGAATGTCCTGAATAACTACACGGCCACGGCATATTCGAGGAGACATTCACAAAATATACGGTAAACTATTGACGTTGCATGTTCGTCGGTAGGATAGTTTCCTGTTCGAATTATTTTGGGTCCGTAACGTCAGGTCGATGAAATGTATGGGATAACTGCGGCATTGTCAATAATCGCCGCTGACACACCTGCCCTATTTCGGGCAATACATTCTTCGCGTAATTAATGTCAGCTCCTGTTTTTCGAACAGCCGTGCAATTTCAAAACGGAACGGTGTACGGCGACTTGTAGTCGTAGTCGACCAACCCATTGGTTTTCGCGCTGTGCACTGTAATATCCATAAATACACGGAAGCCTTCGACGTCACACCACAGCTACTGTATGCACTTCGGCGCGACCGAGTCTTCCAAAGGTTTAAACCGCGAAGCCGTTCGCTGCTCCTTCGCCCTCGCTACGTTTTTTTTTCATCTACTTTACTCCGCGCGGTACTTCGTACTCTAGCGTTTGCCAGTGCGAAAACGAGTATCTCTAGCTCTATACCGTATGCGAAAAATACGAGGCTGTTTATCTCTTTTGACAAGCACTTCCCTCGCGAGCCAGAGAAGCACGCTACACGCGAACGAATAATAGTTACCGTTGCCCCCGTCCCCGCTCGTCCTCAGCCCCACGTAAACGCGTACTCGGGCTCGGTACTATGCGCCCAACCCGTCCGGGACGCTCAGATCTTGTGGTCGAAATTCTACTTTGTCTGCGCTGCACACTTTCTTTTACTCTATTTCTCTTACGAGCTCGAACAAAAAGGCATGAGTGCGTTGCCCGGCACGTTTGTTGCAGCACATACGTTATATTATTTAGCCCTTGCCAGACGCGGCCGTATACCTTCAACCCCGAGCCACCAACCCCATAAACACTGAATTACATACTTTCGGCGAGATACTTCTTTACTCGTAACTAACGGACCGAGGGAGTCGAGTCCTTTCGGAAACAAAACACAGATTCATTCGAGCTGGAAGAGAGATATGAGCAAGTTTATGAATTATTCATGACAAAAGCCCGATGGCGAAAGACTACTTTAGGCGGTAAGCTGTATCACATTTTATCTGTCTCTCGCGAAGGATAAGCATTGTTAACCGGTGAACTCGTAACTTCGGTACATTTTAAGGCTAGTGGTGATAATCGACAACTCATCGTCGACTTTTTTCTCACAAGTTCGTGGACATTTATGTTACTCTCGGGCGTGATTTATTTCATTTGTTGACAAAGGACCGTTATTATTATCAGCGACATATCTATCACATAATGCATCGACTAACTCCGAGCCACCAACCCATAAACACTAAAATACATTCGTCAAGATATTTCTTTACTCGTAACTAACGGACCGAGGGAGGCGAATCTTTTCGGAAACAAAACACAGATTCATTTGAGATATGTGTAAGTTTATGAATTATTCATGACAAAAGCCCAATAGCGAAATAGTACTTTAGGCGGTAAAGTGTATAACATTTTATGTGTCTCTCGCGAAGGATAAGCATTGTTAACCGGTGAACTCATAACTTCGGTAGATTTTCAGGCTAGTGGTGATAATCGACAATCGTCGATTTGTTTCTCACAAGTTCGTGAGAATTTATGTTACTCTCGGGAGTGTTTTATTAAATTTATTGACGAAGTACCGGTATTATTCTCAGCATCATATCTGTCACATAATGCATCGAATAGCCCCGCGCCACCAACCCATATAATCACTAAGAAATAAATGACATTCGTCAAGACATTTCTTTACTAGTAACTAACGGACCGAAGGAGTGGAGTCCTTTCGGAAACAAAACACAGATTCATTCGAGCTGGAAGAGACATATGAGTAAGTTTATGAATCATTCATAACATAAGCCCCATGGCGAAAGACTACTTTAAGCGGTAGGCTGTATAACATTTTATTTGTCTCTCGCAAAGGATAAGCATTGTTAACCGGTGAACTCGTAACTTCGGTACATTTTCAGGCTAATGGTGATAATCGACAACTCATTGTCGATTTTTTCTCACAAGTTTGTGGGCATTTATGTTACTCTCGGGCGTGTTCACTTCATTTATTGACAACGCACCGTCATTATTGTCAGCGTGATGTCTGTCGCATAATACATCGTTATTATTATCATCGTCATATTTGTCACATAATGCATCGAATAGCCCCGAGCCACCGACCCATAAACACTAAATGACATTCGTCAAGATATTTCTTTACTAGTAACTAACGGACCGACGGACTCGAATCTTTTCGGAAACATACCACAGATTCATTCGAGCTGGAAGAGAGATATGAGGAAGTTTATGAATTATTCATGAAAAAAGCCCAATGGCGAAAAACTACTTTAGGCGGTAAGCTGTATAACATTTTATTTGTCTCTCGCGAAGGATAAGCATTGTTAACCGGTGAACTCATAACTTTCGTAGATTTTCAGGCTGGTGATAATAATCGACAATTCATCGTCGATTTTTTCTCACAAGTTTGTGGGCATTTATGTTACTCTTGGGCGTGTTTTATTTCATTTATTGACAAAATACCGTTATTATTATCAGCGTCATATCTGTCACATAATGCATCGAATACCGCTTTATCGAGAATTGCGTACATATAGCCCAGAGTTTCGGTACATCGTATCGATCGAAGCAATTCATTTAGTCGCGCATCGATGCTGGATTTACGAGTGAACCGTGAGACAGCTGTTATTTACGGTGGGACGATGGTTATCGCGATGAAATCGACGCGGCATGTCGCTTTATACCGCTTCACGGTTTCTACACCCTTTCTGTTTTCATCGAAGTTTTCACTACATACGTTAAATCATAGTCGATTACTCCTTTGGTTAGCTGTTACCGCGAAACCAGTCATCGATGATTCTGCGCGGTGTTACGCAAAATTGAACGGTTTTCGCATCGTCAACGACCGTACGACCGTAGCTTCGATCGATTTAGGTTCCCGGAAAAACCGTAAGATTGTGGGACAGATGAAGAATCCTTCGCGCAACAAACCATCGACTCGATTTTTTGCCATTTGTTTGTTACGTTAAAATATATTACGGGTGGTCGTATCACCCTCGTGGCCATGTCACCCCGACTTAGGGGAAAGCGGGGCAAAACGGGATGGTGAGGGTAAAACTTCATTTTCCAATGATTTTTGGATGCCCAATTTTGTCCCAACGATACATCCGGATTTTCAACCCTGTTTTGCCTTACGGACGACCATTGCCACCATTGAAAAGTTATTGGGAAATTGCGTTTTGTCTCATAATCCCGTTTTGCCCCGCTGTGCCATTTTGCACGTTCTCCCCTACCTATAGGGTAAAAGTAATGAATATGGCCCATCTCGATTAACACGTAAATCAATGACATATGGATCGGGCCATATTCCCCACTTTTACCCTATGCGCCAAAAAAAATGGTAATATATCATTTTCTTTAGCGCAAAAGTATGTTTCATACATCCCAGACATATTTTTTTTATCCATTCGAAATATACTTTTTTCCATGTGGAAACCGCCGAAGCAAAAAGGTGCGAAGATCCGACACTGGCGCGCCTCGTGGTTCATAAAGTTTGGTAACGGCAAGCCTCGAGTATAAGTATCTGAAAACTCCCACACGCGCCGAAATGGATAATGCATTAACGTCTGGAAAGTTCACATAAAACCGACTCTCCGCGAGCGAGCGGTCTCCGCGATTCGGATACTTGTTGGGTGCAACCACCTTGCGCGGAGAGTTATTTTCCGCCTCTAAAGGTCTCGATTTATCTTCTTCTTTTCCTTGTCCAGTCTTTGCGTGACACTACCGAAAGATACGTAGGCGAATTAAAGGCATACCTCGAACTCATGAATTCCCTTAGTTCGCAAGTGCAGAAACGCGATGGTTATTTACCTCTGGAATGAACGACGACGAGCAAATGCGCGTTGGCGGAAGTTGACCTCGGAACCAACGCCACCGATAGCTGACAGCCTGAGCTTTTTCCACCACGCTTCAGCCGCAGCGCCCGTGGCCCCATAAATCACATTTTTATTTATGAAATGTCGTGAGAAACGAACCATATTCTCTCACCAACGTCATCTACGGCAATCGCCACCGTTCGGCAGCAAGACGAGGTCTCGAGAGCTTTAGAACTGGCGCACTCATGAATTTCAACGACGGCTGAAAAATTACCGGCAACCTCGAGCGTGACGTAAAAAAAATAAAGTTTCGTTTCCATGACAACGATTTTTAGGAAAATGACGAAGACGAGATCGGCGATATAGAACTTTTGTACCGTTTTTTTTTTTGCATGTGACGTCTCTGCATAAACGTGCAACCGAACCGTGGCTTGGTTCGGGTTCTTGCCGCGGTTGAAGTTCCAACTTTCGGATCTCTGCCGGCAAGTTTGACACGCCTACACACGTAATATCATGTTGTACCGTCGAGCTCCCGAGACCAAGATCTCCTGATGAATAAAACAGACAAGCCCCTCCAAAAAGGCCACGGCTTGGGGTGGTCGAAAGACGCGTGAAACGAGATAACGAGACTTGAATACGAAGAACCGGAGTTTCGGGTCTTCGATAAAAAAAAGGACGGATATCTTATCGTGAGTTCAGGTCTGGTAACATCTTAGAAATTCGTGACGGAGTGCGTAATGAAATCTGAGCCATTGAAAGTTTATTGAATGCGAAAAGGAAAAAAGGAAAAAATGTTATAATTATAAATGTTAACCCTTCACAACCCGACTAGAAATTTTCGAGCATTACATCGGGCCCTGATCAGGTCCTGAGAAGGGCCTGATAAGGCCTTATCACTCCTTATCAGCGTCCATTACTCGCGTCCATTAGTTCTGTTTCGGACGGTGTGTCTTACAAAGTGTTGATCTATCGTCAGACATTGATAAAAAAAAACCGTCTACGTGGGTGAAAAACAAAACTACAGTATATTAATCACAAGGAATTGCAACTAATTAAAGTTTGCACGTTATCCTGAGTCACGAGAGATGCAGAACTCCACTGCGTACTTACATGCGAGCAAGAAACCCAATTTTATACTGACACAAGAGAAAGCGTAGCCAAGGGGCTCGAAGCAAAAAGAGACGAGGAAAGTTACAACGGTTGCCAGTAGACGGTGGCGAAGTTTGCGGAATTCCGTTGATGTAGATAAAGCTAGACGGTAAACCCGCTTGTATTGCCAGGGAAAACGATTGCGCTCGACGGCTCTCGACTGTCTCGGCTTCGCGCGACTTCGGAGATGCAGCTTAGTCTTCTTTTCGAGAATAACAATGCCTCGGCCCGAGTGAATTTATCTAATTAGTTCGAGTGTGTCGTGCGGCCACCCAACATACCTTTATGGGTGCGCAGTACGATACAGTTCTTATTTCCACCGCGAACGCGCGTGGCTCGTGGTGAACTTTGAAGATACCGATGTGCACCAAGGGGATTGAATTCCCTAAGAAGAAACCAGACCAGCGGAAGAAGGTGAAACAAATGTGGCTTTCCGGTACCCTCCGGTGCCACGCGCGCCGTAGAGGATTCAAAAACCTTCAAGTTAAACCTTCGACCCTTAGAGCGCATCGTGACCAAGTTTCGCGACAGCCTCGCACATCTTCCGACTGTCGTTAATCTCAGCTCGACCGAGCTTCTCGGTATATAAGACTTTTTCTAGTGACGTCGAATAGAATGTGCACGCCGGAAAACTCGGAAAATCCAACGGAGATCTGCTTTCGAGGATGGTACGTCGTTCGCTTCTCCTTCTATACGTTACTTATGTGTCTTTTAGTACCACCTTGGAAAACACGTTGGCGAAACCTTCGCGCCTGTGGTAGCTGGATGCTATAAATCAAAGTTTTCAAACTTCTTGCGGTATATAACACGTTAATTGTTACGGAGTTGTCGGAAAGTATTCTATCCGTGAAAACGGGAGGGGGAGTTGTAATAGCGGTTTCAGTAGGTTTCAGTATCTCTTCGTTCGCAGCCACTCAGTTCCACTCTCACTCACGCCCTCGCCCCCGTCGGAATTAACTTTTTTTGTTAAGATAATTTTCTCAGTCTGCTGAGCAACGAGAGTGCCCGACGATTCGCTCTGCTTCAGTTTCGCCTTTTATTTCAAGGAAAATAAAAACTACATAAAATACGACTCCTCTGAGAGTTCGCCCGTTCTCTCATTCTTCATATACCTTATTTAATTATACATTTTTGTGCGTCATCGCCAAGTTTTGAGATATGAACGAATTTGTACTGCCGTACACGCGCTGCTTTTACGCTGCCCACGATCGCACAGAGAAAATTGCCGCCGGCGAGAAACACCCGAGTCTCTCATGGTTCATGCATCTGCCCCTCTCAAGCTGATGCATCAGAATATTACATCCCTCTGATGGAAACAAACGAGGTTCGTTTGCGACGTACCGGAGTCCGCTTTCATCCACGTCGACGAGGAATAACTCACCGCGTATGCAATCGTGGAATCAGCGGTATAGAAAAAAAGGAAACTGTAAGCTAATGATACCAGCAAAAATACAGAGATGAAACCTCGCAAAAAACAAATTTATGTATGTTAAATACTGTGGTTGGTAATGTGTTGTTCAATTGTAAAAATGTGCGACTCAATTGCTTAAATATCTTATCCGGCTAATGGATTTTATAGTATGGCCGGCTAAGCCGTCTTACCCGGCTAAACTATTTTAGCCGGCTAATCTGTTTTAGCTGGCCAAGCTAATACAATCTTGGCATTTTTTGACGAATTTTTTTTTTATATTACCTACAACGTATTCCGAAGTATTTTCGCCCGCTGAACATGAATCCTCTAGACTTTTTGGCCTAAAGCACAATGTCACATTAAGGGCCTCGATTTTATGCACGAAAAATCGTATTTTTGAGATTTAAATGGAAAATATTGGGCTGGGAGTAAAATAATTGTTATATTCGTGATCAGCGGGAAAAAATACATCGAATATAGCTTTGAAATCAAAAAACCTAATGAACAACGATTTTTCAATGTTTGAGCTACTTTTGGAAAAACGTCGATTTTCGTGATTTTCAAACGTCGATATCTTGGCTCCCAATGAAGGTAGGGAAAATCTGAGACGGCCATCGTGTTCTACCGGAAAAAATATACAATATAGGGCCTTGTCCGAAGTTTTAGAATCGTTTTATCGTGCCGTTTGAGGACGTTGAGGAACGCCAAAAATGGACTCGAAAGGGGTAGCCTTGCCATTTTTTGACAATTTTTTTTTTCGTTTTTAAGAACTAAGTGCGATGTATTCTGACGTATTTTTGCGCGCTGAACACGAATCCGCCGGCCTTTTTGACCTAAAGTACAATGCGACATTAAGGGTCTCGATTTTATGCACGATTTTATGCACTTGGCTGGTTACAAAAGTTTTGCCGGATAAGCCGGCTTAGGCGGCTAAACTATAAAATCCATTAGCTGGATAAAATATTTTAGCCGGCTAGACCGGCTCATCTGCACAGCCCTAATTGCTACTGGCGTAACCGTAATTCGCGACATTCTTCGACGAATTTGTGCATTTTAGTATATGTAAAACATGTTTCCAGACCATAATCTGATAGTCTATTTTTTAATAACAATACTCAGTCTGCCTTCAACCTTCGTACGTGATGAGAAAGTAAAAATTGTATAAATAAAATTCCACATTATTTATAGACGAAGTTTCTGCTCCTCTGCCACAAAATAAAACGGTGTAACAACATCAAGCATAAAAGTATGTCGTTCACGTACGTATCCATAAGAAAATGATACTAAACTTCCGAGGATGTCGGTAGGCGACTGTGTGTCTATACATATTGTATACAGAGAGCCGGAAGACGTGCGATAAAATGCAGGAGTGTACAGTGTCGCCAGCCCGATGAAGTTGACTTCCTTACAGCACTTTCCGCTACAAGTTCCTACCAAGCACGACAGAAGGCCGGTCAGCTTCATCAACCGTCCTGGTAACTCGAACGCCATAAAAATAATATGGAAGCGAACAGCCGTTCCACCGAGATATCGGAGGATACATTGAATTCTCTTATTTGTATCACGTAGCGCTGATAACTGGAAAAATTTGTTCCGACTCTTGCATTCGAGACTCCCAACTTTGCATACACATTCGGTCCCCTTGAGCCTCATTCCTGGAAAAAAATAAATAAATCGAGTACACCTCAATGAACGCAATCAGGGGGTTCTCTGATTTGCAGCTGATCAAATCCTGTTCCGTTGATGTATCTCCCCATGCGCGCCGCCATGCGCATCGTACGTATATCAGTGCGTCGAGACGTTACGTATCCGACAATTCCTACTCGCGTCGTAGCTCAACTGACGAAGTGGGTTTCAACTGCATGTCATCCATTGTCTCTGGTTCAACGTTCCTCCCACGTGAAATGCCTAATACTTCGAGCGTCGCACGGTAGTTGGCCGTCTGAGATGAGTTCAGTCATTACTTATCACCATCCTTGGGTCTCTCTTCATCCACCGGGTTTCGTAGTCAGCTCACACTCGGATGGCCAACGACTGACTATCGTCAAGACCTTCTCATGGCGAATCACCGATTCTACAGTGCCCGGTCTCACGACACAGCACTCCAGCTTTGGGTTTCGTTAATTGGCTGTTAATAGCTCGTGTACACGACGATGCAGGCACAATGCATCACGTGGAACAGCGGTTGGACGGCGAATGCAAAGTTTCAAAGCTACCTGCGCGGCTGATGCGAGTGCATTGGCAGCGGTTGTTCTACCCTCGTCCTAAATTTACCGGGTTTCAAACAGCGAAACAACGATAGTATACTCGGCAAAGCTACCACTCCGACTTACGCGTAATCGCAGAGTGCCCGGGCTCGAAACTGCACCGAGTAATATGTAGCTGAGGGTTCGACGTTCCTGCGCCGCTGAGTGGCCTCTAAGCCGGAACGTGTTGGGGTAAAATTCACGTGGCATTGTACCCGACAGGGATGTGTGCCGTTCGTACCGTTGCCGGTTCTATTGACGGCGCGCATACCGGAGGCTGCAATGGCATTCACATCGAGATGCAACTCTCGCGCAAGAAATATGCCACGCATCCCTGCTTGTCGGACCCAACCAGACACGAGACATACACACATGCATGCGCCAGTAATACTCAATTTATCCGAGTCGCGCGCTCAGTGCGTCAGCGACACGCTCAAATTTTAAATTCTAAACGGAAACGCGTTTTTTAACCCCTCCACGAGCAGTCCTCGGTGTCGATGTGGAAACGATCCACGTTATTGAACTTTCAGATATGAAGTTGGTGCTCCCGGCATACATTACGCGCGTGACATGGAAACGTGCGAACAAGCGAAAATCCCGTACGAGTTGAAATGCCGAAACGCGAATGACAGAAATGCGTTTGCAACGTAATGGTGAAATTGCCGATACAGGTAATTTAATAAAATTTCGATGAATGGCCGATGGAAATGACGGCGCATTACAGGTTAATTAACGATTCTGGTGAAAGGTTAAGTTGATTACGGAAGTCGTCAGCCAAAGGGCTATATATCTTGGTTCTGCTGCTAGTCATACAAACAAATGTTAATTACTCATAAAACCGTTGTTAGGACAAAACCAATGAAATTGTGGATATACTCAGTTTAATATATCAACATTTTCGAGACAGCTTCATTGATTTGATAATTCAATGGAAAATCCGACTTGATCGCACACACGGAAGGGGCGACTATTTTTCGTTACAACGTTCCGGACTTAACACGAAATCCAGTAAGTGGATTTGCTCGTACTCGCGGATAAAGCCTCTGCATAGCCGGGTCACGTAGATTATGGTTATAGGCGTAAGTGCTGGTTCGGTTCTCGGTGGGTGGTTAACACCCGTATACATGTGTACATTTTACAGAGCAACCAATATCCGCACAGTATGTTGTATAGTGTCGGAACGTATAAACAGGCTGCGGAAACCGCACAAGGGAATACGAAAGTCGGGTAGGATAGTTACCTTTCTGAACGAGTGTTGCACATTGTGTCGTACAGATATTGGTGACTGCAGTTGACTGCAGTGAAACAAACAGCGCGTGCATTTAAGAAACAAAATGGAGTCACTTCGGGTCTCTCGAGAAGCGTGTACACTCGCTCTTTCGAGTGAGGGGAGTGGAGGCAATGGCTTTCCAAGTCTCATCTTACTTCCATTAACTAACCGTTAAACAAGTTTGCTGCTTCTCCTAACAAGCTTTCCTTCGCTTGGTAACGCCGGAGCTTGTTACGAAGACCATAGTGACTATATACTGTGAATAACATGGACCTGCCACGAGAATCTTCTGTCTATGTTAACAATTTATGTCTGCTTCAGGTTTCGGAACTTCGTTGAAATGTGCGATGAGGGAACGAAGGAAGTTGATGCCCTAAGGGGAGCATATCTTGGCGAAGGACAAGAGTTTCGAAGAATTAACATTATTTTATTAAAGGTTTTATGAAGGTGGCTGTTAAGTTAGTCAGTGAATTAAACACAATTTATGGTTCGACTAAAGCTCCTCGTGGATAGCTCCAAGCTTCGGCTCGGTCCGACAGCGAATACCAGCACGAATAAAACGACAACGATGCAGTCCGATATTCTCGATTTTTTTTTTTTTTTTTTTTTTAGCAAAAACGCTAAAACCGTAAAAAGTACTGAATATTGGATATTTTTGCATTTAGTTCCGGTACGTCCGGAACTTCGTGAACATCCGTTGTTCCTGCTAAGCATAATGAAATTTATGTACAGCTAAGAAAAAATTATGGTTTTTCAACTCTTCTCAGAGTGTCGTCGCATAATTGTTATTCATGGGTTTAGCGCCACGATACTATTACTTTTACTATCACCGAATTGTAAGTAACGTACTCATCATCCACTAGGTAAACGGCGATTATTCGTCCCATGGAACTTCTCTATTTAACGAGCGCATAAATCACTATCAATCCTTCATTTTATTTTTCAGCGAAGCCATTAGCTCTCTCAACGAGGTAACCTCGAGAGCGCTTTATCCCATTATGCTAAACAAAAGAGACGAGTGTCGCGATGCCGAGCTTAAAATTCCCGGTGCAGTGAAGAAGCTGACGCTGGGAAAAGGAACTTAATCGCGAGATTCCTTGAAGAACGCCGGTTTGCTGACTCCGAGGGTATAAGCTGCCTCGTGCCTAGATACAGTGCCGTTGCATTTAAAAAAAATATGGGTCTCGTTGAAATTCATTGATTTCTCCCGCTGCGGTACGCGGCAAAGCGCTTTTTTAACTTTAACGAGCGTGCAATACAGTGCCTCGGAGCATTGTTGGAATATCATCATTATTCACCGTAATGACGTTGGTATTATGAAAAATAACGTGAGCTCCATACTCCGTGCGATAATTACTTTGTGGCTTTTCTGTGGAAAATAATTTCTTTTCTTTTAATGGACGGAACACTGTTATTGCCGTTTTTTTTGGACCTCCCGCATTCATTCATTGAATCAGAAAGGATGAGTAATTGTTATGTTAACTGCCGTTAACGTTAAAGTCGAATGTATAATATAGGCTCAATAAGAGGAAGCTCGTATAGAGATGCGAATATTTTTTATTAATAACAGTTATAATAATAATAACAATAATAATAATAGTAATAATAATACACTGCAGATAAAGTGTTACAGCCAGCTGCTGCAATTGAAATGGAATGGGCACCGGGGAAAAAGTCGTGAAAGGTTGTGGAGGGCTATAAAATTCTTGCACGTGTACTGTACGCCCGTTTGCACCCAGACGAAAAAGCTCTTCCAATACTTTATCCGGTAGGAGTTATATCGTGGTGGTACTTGTGTTTCTATACGTTCCTCCCGGCTGGGGTCATATACCTAGATCGCATTGAGGTTTCAACGACGCGAATCAGAAAACAGAAGCAACAATTCCCGCACCGTTCGGTTCTATGATCACTGATGAAATTGTCCACCTTTTACGATTGCGGATATCTAGGATCACATATCTGTAACGAACCCTACCCGTCTTATGAATAGCGAAGTAATACCAAGATTTACGATTGTTTCATGGTCAATGGTTATTCAATTTCACTGTTCTCTTTTCTTCTTCTTTAAAGTAATAAATAAATGAGTTCAATTGAATTACATTCCGCAGAATTATCGCGATGCGACGCAGCGGAAATTCTATAAAACGATAAATTTTTCTAAAGTATGTATTCAGGGGTCGATAAATTTTTCTAAAGTATGTATTCAGGGGGTCGATAATTTTATATATTTGCCGGTCGAATCAACAATATTACGAGCAAACACAAAAGCCTCCTCTGGCGTAAATCCAAACCGTCAATTTCATTCTACAGTATAAACTCGTTCACCGACGCTACCGGAGTTTCCCTTTCTATCTCTCTCTATCTCACTCTCCCTCTCCCCCTCGGCCTGGAAAATTGATTACCATCGAGAGAGCCAGTGTGTTTCATTTTGGCACGCGTCCAATGTTCTCCTTGAAATCCAATGAAACAATATGAAGCGGACGCTACGACGCGACGGTTGACTTTCGTCCCGTCGTACGTAAATTTCACCGGTCTAATATAATATTTCACTCATCGAGCTTAGCAGTCTTCGGTATTCGAAATTATTTTGTGAAAAATTTCGATTGAAATAGTATAGCGATAAAATATAAGGGGCATCTTAGTTATTCGAGGACACTTGCTTACTTGAGAGACTTTGATATAGGACATGTTATTCTTCACTGTACAGACATAATCATAAATTAACTGTTGTCTAACTATTGTCTTGAATAACTACCATTGCATAAGTTCCGCAAAAATTGCTGGATTTTCCATGGATTCGTTCTGTTCTTCGTATACGACTACAATTCACTTTTGCCCACACTTGATGCTACAATTTGATAGTCTTATATTTTTTTTTCTAGTATGGTTTATTGTATAGCAATATTATCCTCGATTATCTGGAATTATTCATGACTTTCTCTTCTCGTGTCTTTTTTTAAACTACATGCAAATACGCATTATACGATTCTCCCAATTGTATTGTATACTCGGACGATAGCTTATCTATCGCTCTGAAAATGGGCACTGCTCGTATATATTCAATAAACAAATACATGCATTAAATTCTACGCATTCGAGTTTCATAAAGCAATGATTTTGGACTCTACTTTATATATAGAAATTCATTATGAACACTCGATTGGATTCTCGTGTTTCTGGCGTATAAGGCCAAAAACGTACAATTTAATACTGCCCCGATAATAAAAGCCGTGGCATTTTCATTATCAAGCGGTCGATTTTCTGCAAGCTATTCGTTGATATTACGACATCGTCGTATATAATATAACGACAATATATTATGGCTCCGTCAGGGATATCGTTGCGGCATAACAATGATAATATTTCGTCGTTAATAACTGCACCCGCAAGTATCACGACGGGTCACCGATTAATTAGCGACAAAACGCCACTTTAAACACTCACCGCGAAAGCCTCTCTCACCCTTCGCTACCTCACGTTCGTAAACTCTATACTATGAAAAACCGCAATTTCGAAACTTATCGTAGTATCTCGTAAAAGCTCTCTAACCTTTCATTAGTTGAAGACTCGCGATTAAATAGCTCTTGAGTATACTGTCTTGGTACTCGTTTTAAAAGCGGCGAATCTAGATTAATTGAAAACAGTGAAATACCCAAACTCATCGCGCTGGGCGTCAAATTTTAATAACGTCTCAAAAGTATAACGGAGAGAATAAATTTTGTTCGAAAATTTATTCCAAATAGTCGGTGAATTTCGAACTATTTATTAACTTCATTCCACTTGGCTCCATAATATGATTTGCCGAACAATCGATCAACTATAGGAGCGGGAAGTTCACGGAAACCGTGAAAAACTAATTTTCATAATGCCTGGCGCCTGGGTTAAGATGAATGGAGTTTCGGTCGAGATTGCGCGATAACGAATCGAGTACGAAGGCCGAATGCCTGGCTTGACAAAGCTGATGGTTTGAGCGCAGTATATATGCTGCGAGCTGGTCTGGAATTCAGGGGAGACTGGGTTTCGAACATTTTTTTTGGATAACTAAAGAGTCCATTTTTCGATAAAAACGCAACTTTTTATTTTCATCTTCTACCATTTCTTCAATTGTGTACTTTTTTCGCTTTCGGGTTCATCAACAATATTATTATATTAACAATATGAAAATCTTTGGTTTTTTGTTTCAGGCAAAAATTCAAAATATTCCGATATTTCATCACCATCCTCGTGAACTGTTTTCTATGGCTCCCATTTACCATTTTTACCGTTACAATGCAAAAACAAATTTAAAAAAATACTTTTTATTGTTCAAATATCTATTAAAATATGTTGAATGTTTCATAAAAATCCATATAAGTTAAAAAAAAACATCCCAAGAGTTACCTTATTTACAGTATCTAAAGCCAAGCTAAAACTGGATTAATTATACACGCGCCAATTAAACGAAAATCGCACGTATTTTTGATATCGGAAGATAAAAAAATATAAGGCTGGGTAAGAATGAATCTTGACATTGGTGTCGTTTCCACAGTCAGAGTAGCGTCGATGAAAGTATCGACTGATGTTTGCGGAACTAGCCAACTAGAGGCTACCAGTCTCGGCCGTATACCCTGGCTGTGCGCTTTCAGCGTTCAGTTGTCGCTTCTCGCCTCGAAGGATAAGGTGGTTTGTAGAGGGTTGCGCGGACCCGCTCTGCTGTACTCGGGTCGTGCACAGAACAGCACAGCGTGCCGCCCTCGAAGTCGATAACCGCGGGCTTACCGACCTGGCTTTTGTTGCAGGGCCCTTCGTTGCGCTATAACAGCTCCTACTACTACGACAATCCTTCTCAAGGGCGGACACGAGTGAATGCAGCTCCGCCCTCCTACAGATTCCGGTATTACTTGGACTTCAATAATAATAAACGAGGTTAAATAAATTCGCAATTCATTAAGCTGCCTTCACAGTCTACTTCCGCTGATCTCTCGGTTCAAGCGAGAGAGGGAGATGGACCGGGATAAAACAGAAAATAGAAAGTCCGAAGAGATGTACTGGGAAGCCCTTATATCCTTTCACCGACGCTCCGGCCGCGGCATCTTCTATTTCATGTATTTTCCAGAAGCAGAAAGCAACTGGAGCGCAGAACCGAGGCTCTTATACTCATCGCTAGACGTCCGCGTTTACTTATCGCAGAGAAGGGTCATTAAGGCGGGCGAAGTACGCTGGTAACCTCGTTAGTCACTTTTAATCCTTCGCGTGCACGCTCTCGCCCTCTGAAATGGCTCGCGCACTTCTCCGCCCGCTATGCAACTTCTGACTATGTACACTACATGTATATATAGATATTTGCTCGAATTATGCAAACGTTTTATTTTCCGTATGATTACTCAGCGCGACGTATCTCGTCTAAAGTTTGCAAGAGATTATTTTCTCCGAGTGCTTACACTGAAAAAAAAAATTGCTTGCGGGCTGCCTAAGAAAAAAATGTTTGTTTCAATTCTATTTTCAATTTTTACAATTCCATATGGTATTGAAACAACGACAGCAAGACTGTCAAGGTGACATGTTATCTTTTCAATCCGGTGTGAAATTGTACGAATTCAGAGTAGAATTGAAACAACATTTTTACTTCATTGGCAGCCCGCAAGCAAATTTTACTTCATTTAATGATATTTTTTTTGGTGTATAAACGAAAATTATGAGACTCTTTTTTATAATGTACGTATAATGACAGCGATAGAAGGTGAACATCGTTCCATGTAGGCAATTATAGGGAAGTAACTTTAGGTTGAACTTCCGAATTACGTAGTACTTATATTATAGATTAATATAATATTTACTTCTTCGAAGAATGCATTAGGATTCTTAGTTATTAATTTATTCGATTGAAATGTCGTTTATCAATGTGTCAATCAGTGACGTTTACTTAGGTAGAAAATCAGATCGCACATAAAAATTAATCGACTATCGATTGAGTGTTGCATTTTCTTTCATTTTTGCCGTTCAAAGTCGAACGTCGCCAATTGCTTACTCGCTGATCGAGCGAAACTTTCAGCGGGTCGCGGGTGCGCGAGAGCTTAGATCGAGTTGGTCTGTAACTTGAAAGTTCTACGAACCGGCGGTAGCTTGTGTTTCAATCGTTGAAAAAATAGTCGTAGCTCGCCGTTGAAATCCATTGAGAAATCTCAAATTGAATTTCCTTTCCACCAGATATTTACTTTTACTTCTTCTCATTATCCTAATCCATACAATATTGATGGAATGTTCCGGCTGTTACGCTGCTCACTGCATATTCTCGTTCCCACGTATCGCATTAACGTCACGAGTAACATCGAATATATAGAGAAGAAGACACACACACACACACATATATATATATATATATATATATATATATATATATATGTCTCTCCTTCTCTCTTGAGCGGCACAGCATATAGAAATCTGAATATTCGAAGCGATCGACTATCAAGGTTGCGTTCCCGTTGGCATACATGCATATGCAAGTCCCGTGACGCTGGGCTCGCTCGTTCCATCACTCGCAATATTGTACGCTATATGTACACGCAACGCTGGTCTCTTTCAACTATAATATTAAATGTCCTTCATTACAGCTTGTTCCGTTGTTATACGGCCGACGAGGCCACCAGGGACAAAGAGCGAACGTTACCAGGTTTAGAGCAGTCCTCTATCCTTGGGGAAGCACTCACTGCCGCTAGCCCTGTGAGACAAGTGCGCCCAAAAGAGACATGTCTAATGTTCTTTCCACCAGTAATAAAAATAAATAAAATAAAAAATTTAACTGTACAAGGAGGCAAAAAGGTCAGGCCCAGGAGTTTCACCTCTCTCAGACGAGTTTCATTCGCAATGAGATGCGTCGTGAATTCGCAATCCTCCCTGGCGAGGGACCCACTCGAGATAGCAGGTGCCACTTTCAAATCAGGCCTCTTGATACTTTATCGCCATTCGCATGTGCGGGAAACACATATCAAAACGATAGATCAATGCGCGGAGGATCAAGGTTTTTTTGTGAGACTCAAAAAATGGGTTTGATCAATTGTACATTTCTCAATTTTACGCTTCATATGATTAATTTCGTATACGATAAATTCTCGTAAGAACCATTCGCGAATGACTTGCAATGCGGTTTGTTGACGTTAATACTCCAGGTGCGTAATACGCATGAGTGTAACTCGTTGAAAAGGCTCGTAAAATCTCGAGAATTTATATATATGTATGTAACATTCTCCCCTTAAGGGAAAATTGCAAGTACTTCTTGATGGTGTAAAAATCTGAAAAAATCATGTATACTAAAGGTACTGAGAAGATTAATTTTGCATAATAATAATTGCCAAATGTTATTAACAAATTCATTAAAAAAAATTGGTTAACAAATTACCAACTCGTAATTGGTTACTCGGCAACAAAACTTTTTTTTTATGAAAATTATTCGTTTATTTTTCTGAATACGTATGAATTTTTTCAGATGTTTAAGTAATCGTTGATTTTTGTTCTATAAAAAAAAATCAACAATTACTTTAGAAATCTAAAAAAATTCATACGTATTCAGAAAAATAAACGAATAATTTTCATAAAAAAAAAGTTTTGTTGCCGGCTAATTTGTTAACCAATTACTTTTTTGATGAATTTGTTAATGACATTTTGCAATTATTATTATGCAAAATTAATCTTCTCAGCACCTTTAGTATACATGATTTTTTTCAGATTTTCACCGTCAAGAAGTACTTGCAATTTTCTCTTATTGTTGTCGAACTTATGCGAAGTCAGCGCGCAGCGAAACTCCCTCCTTAAAGCAACGGGCTGAGATAAGTTATTATCTCGCAGGAATCATTCGTATGCCTCTTCGTGCTTGAGCTGTATAGAGTCTTTCGCATTGCCGCAAAATTGGCTGAACACTGTTTTCATATCGAATTTTATAAGGGACTGATTTAATATTCACGAGGGTAAGGAATTTGTATCCTTCGAACGAGTTTGAAATTCTCTATTTAACCCGATGAAAAATTTACCGTGAAAAACGGATTGGAGGACAACAGAGCCAGGACCCTCTTGGATTATTTAAAGCCTACCATTCCCACTACATCACCATCGAGACAGAGCACTCTGCTTCATGATGATTTAGTTGGAATGGCACTTTGAACTAAATAATATATTGACCCTTCATAAGTCACAGTTTTATCCCTGTTTCGGGACTGCCAAGTCGCGGGTTCGACAATGTCGTTGCGTGGACTGTGTTGCCACTGGAGTGTTCGCACCTTATCAGACGTATTTTCAAACATAGTTGTGAAAACATCACTTCCGGTTTCAGAACCCGACATTTGGACCGCAAGTGACTTCATCTACGGAAAACGTCACTTCCGGTTTGAAGATCTTATTTTTCTACCGGAAATGACGTCATCTAGAAGAATCGTCACTTCCAGAAAAAAAAAAAAAAATTTGCATATCTGAAGTGTCAGCTTTGTTTACGATGTCACTTCCTCAGTGGACAGCCGAGGTTTCCAAACCGGAAGTATTTCCGTTCTCACCCACACGTTTGCACTCATGTAGGGCTACGAGAAACGCAGTCTGATGAAACTGATTTAGCTAATTAACATTAATCTACCTACAACGGTTTCAGACGTTGTGACTTGTCAAGTGTTAATCAGAAATTCGTACTCTTCACTTTTGTCTCGTCGTCCTCTCTGCACCTGTCCGCCATGTGTATTTTTCATTAATTAAGCCCAATGAAAGGTGATCGGCATGATGCGACGTTTACGAGTGTCCAGCTATAAGTTCGACAGTTACGTCTGACTATCGCGTGCCTTATCTACTGGCCGCAACACCGCCGAGTTCGACCGGCTCCCCTCGTGCTCTGTAAACCTAGTCTGGCTATCGCGTGCTTTATCTACTGGCACGTCGCGGTCACCGCACCGTTGCACCCTGCATCGCTCAATGGCGAGATTATTTTTATGCCCGACTAATGGAATATGCTTTAGAATCACTTTTCATAATCTCGTTTGAGCAAGATGAAAAAAACGAGGGATTGTTAGCAAGGCAAAAGATTCCTGTGGGAATTCTTTTCAGGTATCTCTTCCTTCGCTCCGCGTAAAGTAACGTGCTATCCCCCGATAGCATGCGATTGAACGCCCCGAATTCCCCATCAGACACTGCTGGAGTGTAACGCTTAGAGTATATATCTATATGCATAGGGTTTATAGAAGCGCGCAGGAAGCGCGAGTCTCGAGGTTTCTATCTAGGTGAGATTGCCTCAAAGGGGTACTTGAGTTAGGGATACGAGAAAAGAGAAGCCTCCCTTATATATAGCCTCGCTTGGCACAGCGGGAATACGATAAAACTGCGCTCTCGCTAGGCTAATGGAATATGCTTTCAAATCACGGTTTATAATCTACGAGAGGAGATACCAGAAAATGTTGAAGCGAAGAAAAAAATATCGTAGACCAGCGAGAGTTACCGAGATTGTGCCAGGGAACCTTTAGCCAATAATACTTGAGTCCACATTGTGGCGTAGGGGCGCAAGTCCCCGATTGCAAGAGTATAGACAGTTAAGAGAAATAAGATATAATTACCAAAACTCCCATGGCAGCAGCGCGTTGAAGGAACTCTTTAATAATGAAGGTCGGAGCAACTACCCTCAATAGTAAGGGTTTCCTAGGGAGAGTAGCAGCCTAGCCTGCTTAAATGGATCCATACGCTGCTGTTACGAAGAAGCTTTAATACGCACGATGAAACTGAACGGATTAGAGTAATCATTGCTCACACGAATGTCGTGTTCCTACCGCTGCATAAAGTCATACAAAAAATTGTGAAATTATAATTCCAATTTGTCATTAATAAATTGAAGATAAAAATTATTATTCAACAAATTACCCCGCAACTTAACTATTTTCCTTGTTATTCCGTGTAGTACTAATTCTGTATTTCGGAATTAGTTGCCTCAACTAATTCCGAAAAACCCAAATCCCATGTAGCACACGGGAGTGGAATTCGAAAATCATAAATCACTCCCATACGCTATATTCTCGAGATTTCGGTTTTCATAGCATATCGGAGTGTATTTCGGAAATTCTACATCACTCCCATATGCAATATTTTCAAGATTTCGAAATTCATAGCATATAGGTGAATTTAAAAAAAGAGATTATACCAAAAAGATTGGGGGTTCGCGCGCGAAGCACGCGGTCATGGCGAGTATTAAAAAATTTCTATATTTAAAGGCACCTCAGTGTAACATGTCTAGATATTTTAAACATAGTTATTCTAGTATAATTGTCTTATAGTTGGTATCTCATGAATCGATTTGGGGGCATGAGCCGCCCACCGTGAGTTCCGAGAGACTACAATAACATAAAACGAGGGAAATTACATAATTAATTAGTATATAAAGATGAACGAATTTAGACCAATCAGTTCAGATAACATTGAACCGTTGTGCGGACATCGTCGGGCTGCCGCTATATTGAAAGTCGGAATTCATAGCTCGTACGGCTATTCAATAAAGATTGCCCCTTCGAGTATAATAATTAAAGTTTCAAAAGTACAAATTATCTCAGGATTCTAGTTCAAGTTAAATAGTATGTTATATGTAAAACCGGTTGTACCCACATTTAATTATCGTGTGCGAATAATATATTTAAGTATTTTAAACGTTTTTCTCCTCGTTAATTAAAACATTACCCCGCGGCTAACTACCTTGAATAACCGCGCCGAGTATCGCAAGGGGCCATAAGACCATAAAAATATAGTGTTAAAAGGCGAAGTTTCCATCCCCGGTGTAAAGGGCTGACCTGCCTTGACCCGAAAAGAGAAACCGATAGTGTTGCGCTCTCTTATGCGCTCCCTTACACTCACATGAATTGCGCTGGACATAAAATCAGTTTATAGATTGAGATGTCAATTATTATTTCATTGATCTTTTATTACCTTTAATACAATTTTGCGAAATCCACCGCTCAACTTCATCTCGTGCGTTTCTTACCATATTCCCAGGCGAGCTTTACACATAACGCACAGCAGAGTCCGCACCGCAGCTACCGCACAAGTATCCACGTGTGTACCTACCGCCCCAGGAGCAGACCCTCTGCAGCTGAATAACATTCCCTTGGGGTCTCTCGCACGCGAAGTACAATTTCGTTCTCGACGCTACAACGTATGTTCAGATTTTCCAGGAGTTGTTTAAGGATATAGTTCAGAGTCTTGTGCAGTGTAGCTCCAGCGGGGCGCTGTCACTGATTACGGAGTGGAACGAGAAAGCTCAGACGCGTTATACTATACGAAAGCTACCTCTTGCAATATCGTCTCTCGATTTACGGGAGTGAAACACGCGAAAGCTACAATTTCTGGTTTAATGTAAAATACGCGAAAGGAGCTGGAAGCCGCGAGGGAGGCGTGGATGGAAAAAGGAAAATGCTACAAATTTGCATTCACCAAACCACTATTCCTCCAACTCCCGGAGCACATCCGGAGAGTTTCGGAATACACACGAGGCCGGTGTGCGCAGCTTTTATCGCATCATCGGGTAATATTTCACTGCTGTGGAGAGAAGTACGAGTTGAGGAAAAACACGACCGTACTTCGGTGCATGTTGTCTGTTTTTTTATTTGTTTTTCGTCTGACAGATGGAGAGTTATAAATTTTAATTTCACCGGTTGATGGTTTTATGAGGTTTTTTTTTCAATCATCGGTTTGTTACAAACTTCGCAAGATGCTGAGGGAAAATGGAGTTCTCGGCCCCGCTTGAAGGTATATTCAATCGCATCCTCTCGACCTAGCTAGGGAATCTTCACTTCAACCACCAAAGAGCTAACAGAGATAGTAGTGTACTATAGAGATAATAGGCATAGTAGTGTACTATAGAGCTAACAGAGATAGTAGTGTACTATGGGATATAGAATATTCCACTTACCGGTACTTGCCAATATGGCCTCTTGGTCTCGATGCACACTCACTCGAGCCATTGTCTTTCAGACGAGCTGCGACTGGGCGAGGTTCAAGATGTCTTAAAAGCTGAGCCAACGTGCAAATGAGTAGAGTAGGACAAGCTGGACACAAGGACGGGGATCGAAACCACCGGAACGTAACTTTCAAGACCCATCTCACATTTCGAACTGATTATTACCCTGCACACGCGTCATTTTTTCATTTTATTATTTCATCAAACTCAACGACTTATCGATACAACGTATCTTCCAATATCGTCTCACCTATTCGTAATTATTCGTTTAATCTATACTAGTCATTCCGTCGTTCAATTTTGGTTTCTATACATGTGAATTTTTTGTTATCCTTTTTTTTTTCTTGTATACGCCAACTATGATACTGAGAATAATTCAAGCTGACTAAGAAAAGATCCTTCCTTCGCTTTTTACTCTAATATTATTTATGCGTAACAGACGACCCCGTCGGCTGAGGCTCTCGCAAATAGCGGCACGCATTTGTCTTCTCGGTTCTTAAATTAAAATTTGTTTGCTCCGTACACGTGGATGCAAGGTAGATTTCATTCCATGGGGCTTCGAGTCTCGTTGAGCGACACAACGAGTCGATCATGTACAAATATTTGTTTGGTGTATATAATTTTGATAATGTAGAATCGTAAAATTCATTTTTTTTATCGAGACTCCAAGAGTCACATCGTCTCGGTCAGCATCTAATCTAATCTAATCGGCGTAAATCTAATTTATCTGGAACGATATATCTATAGTCCAACAACGAATGTTTATTTTTTTTTCTATAATTACGATATAACGATTTTTACAAGTCGTATTTTGCTTATATTCTTTTTTTTTCATATAAAATTACTCGCATACGCTCTGATATTGGCACATTCATGCAAGCGAGATCTAGACTGCTCGCTCATTGCCACCCCGTATATCCGAATATGTGTATCATCACCGTTCGCAAATAAAAGGAAACGCGTTTTTGGAAAAATTTTATCCATCACCTTTAAGGTGTGACAGAGTCGGTTTTTTTTCCCCGGTGATGATATTTAATGATAACTCACTCGCTTGACATTTATCTTTCGAAACCCATATCGAATGAATGAAATTATCTTTAAAAGGATTCGAAAATAATTCTGTGTCCCGGTTCACTTTATTTCACGCAGATTTTCCGAGCGCCCCCATCGCGCCATTGCATCCATTCACGCTATTCTCCCAGCACTGCAATCCACTCCAAGGAGCGGAATTCTTACCAGGCTCGTGTACTCAATTCGCAGAAAGGTTCTCCGCTCGCATCTTTTAACATATGGAACGATATTACTTAAGCCGAGCATGCACTGGTCGATAATCTCGATTGTTACTTAAAAAAAAATAACATGACTCGTTCACGCTCTAAACTGGAAGGCCATTCACGCTGCATCGCATTGCAGTTAATGGAATCGTATAAATCTCTAGGCGAACTAGCATAACCCTCTAGGATTTCGCAGGATTACCCCTTCAGTGGCTCTATCGGTTCAAGCTACTGGCTATAGATTGACCAATGCAAATTGCAACTTATCTCATTTTTATTTTATAGCTCTATAGTTTCCATACTACGGTCCCGATTCGTATACATACAAAATCGCTTCGGGCGAAGGTGTTTAAATAAAAATGAATGCTCTCGTTCGGAGCCAAATACCGGTTTGTATTTGGCTCTAAGTTTGGCAAATGCATATGTGATTACGAGCTGTCTTAATTCAGTTAAATTATTTATAAGCACCCACGAAGAGTTTACCAGATGAAATAATTGCAACAACATTTATTAACGAATAACTGAAGAAATGTCATAACATAATACATTGAATGTAAATTAATCTGATATCAATTCCAGAATCAATTCGTTTATGCTGTAAAGCTGTAACTCGTATTGAAAAATAACAATTTGGTTAGTCAAATAAATGTCCATCTGTGCCGAGCACGGAAGAGGGAGAGGGATGTTCGTGTCCACTGGAGGGTTAACTCTGCTTTTCACTCAACGTTCAATTAATTAATGTGAAATATTTACTGTATCGCAGATTTGTCGCACGACTGATATGGATTAATAATCAAATAAAAAATAAATAAAATAACAACTCGCATGAGTCCATAACATACATTATGGACATATGTTACAAACACGGCTGGTATAATACACCGTTCGTATAGTATAATGTAGGTACCTATAATATTAGTTTTGCATTTCGTTTAATCGTATAAAGCTAATCTCTACTATGTCTACTGCTTTATACATAATTCAAATAGTAAGTGAGATTCACTTCCATTTTTTTTTTTTTTCAATTCGAACAAGCACCAATTCTCAGCTCTTCTTTTGTCTCTAAGTTATTATTTTTCGTTTAATAATTCTACTTTTTTTTTTTAAATGCGTGAATGTTGTGTTACAAGTTAACAGACAAGATGCGTAGGTAAGGTATAATTACGTTATACAAGTGCTCGTGGAACAATGAGCGTGCCGAGATGCCATTCGTTAAGATATTTATACGGGTGCGAGAACAGTTTGTTCTCTCTACAAGAGTCAAGATTTTTTTTCTTTCGGTGCCGTGTATTTATAAGTGCGTACGCGCATGAGGAAAGATAAATCGCGCGGGGGGTATGATACAATTGCTGATAATAACGACGATTATTTAGATATCTTACATATTATCACTGCGATATTTTCGTCGTAGTTCCGACTGCACAAGTCTGTGAACGTGTGGAAAAGGTGCAAAGATATTTCTCGGAAGAACGAGGTGAGTTGAATGAAGTTACAGAGGACCCACATTAAACTTCAATCGGCCGAATCGACGGATAGCCATGTGTCCGAATCATGTGGCCGAACGTGCTTCTTCCGAATCGTCGATCTTCTGAAACTTCATTTATCCGAACCTTCATTTCAGCGAATGTTACTCTTCGGAAATGAAGGTTCGGATAAATGAAGTTTCCGAACATCAAGTCGCCCAATCGTCATTCTTGCGATTCGCCAATCAACCGAATCACGACATTAAATAATATGAGTGAATAGTCTGAACATCTGCTATTATATCGGCCCAGGAAAATATCTTACGCTCAGTACGAATCGATTCGGATAAATGATTAGTGGAAATTAATTTCGATGAAATTATTGTTAGGAAAAATGAGGTCTGTTTAAATGAAGATGGCGAGTAATAAAGTTTTGAAAGTTTGACGATAAGGAAGAATTGTGTTCGTACTCATGATTTTCGGCCATACGACGAGTCGGCCGATTGAAGTTTCGGCAAAATAATGTGGCTCCGGTTGCAGAGTAAAAAGGGCACAAGACGCAGGGAGAAAAAAAATTGTCAATATCAAAAATCGTAACCCGATGTGTTCCGCATTTCCTGCACCGGCCGTACATCTTTTCCCAACTATTTCCGGTGATACTATAATTTTTGTCTCTGTGTGTATTGTATCGTGTGCGAGAGGGTGTAAAAAACAAACAAATTACATTTTTTTAAATGCGCACATAAACAATAGGAAAAGGTGATAAGAGTTTTTTCTTGTATTTCTTGGCTATTACGTTCGCTGCAGCATTGAAAAAGTTTCGCGAATAAAGTGAAACGTGAAGGACACGGAGAGAAAGGCGGAAGGGGAAAAAACACGGGAGTAGTGCCCTTTTTTCTCGTCTGCTGGCGGTGTGTTTGAGGCGACGTGAAAAAAGTGTGCGCGAGGGCGAATTAGACCTGCCAGCCGTGAAAATTGTAAATCGCGATGCGTGACTCGAAGGAACGCGGGAAGGGAAACGGGGTTTTTCGCTTGCCAGCGTCACCGCAGCGGACACGGAAACTCCGGCAGTAGCTTTGGCGAAGCTTTTGGCGTAACATCAGTAGCAGCTTTCACTTTCACACTCCTGATTCAGTGTGTGCCACTAGACCAAATCTCATCCGCGGACTCGCCTGCCGGACCCTCACTGATGGCGAAATTCACTTTCCCCACTCTCACTATATGCATTGGCTTCCTTTTCCCCGCCGGTGAGTGGCCAAAGGTCTCGAACGGCACTCTCGAACAATTTATTTGCTTCTATCGACTTTTACTAATCGGTGGTCGTTGCCGCGTCTGACGGTGAGTGCAGACATCGTCTATGTATATATACCTATATATATGTATATATATATATAAAATATATATACGTGGCATGTTACTTTACCCGGCTACTGAAAAATGCTATCCCTGGGAGGGGAAACAGTTACGTCGTCCGTCTAATTGACACTGTGACGGAAAGGGCAATGTTGAAAATTCGCTGTTACAGACGCGAAAGCACGGGAACTGGGTCATGAATTTCACGTAGGCACACAAAGTCAGACACAGGTGGGATTAACGCAAGTCCCCTAACGGCATAAATCGCGATATTTATTATATATAAAAATACACTCTTTTTTATGAGCTGAATATAAAAATAAGCAAGTGTCGTTTGAGAAGCAAAGTCGGTGTGAATTGAGGCTACAAAATCGTGAATTAAAAAATTATCGTTAAGAGGATGCTTAATTAGCTACGTCTTTCAAGTCGAGTTTTCCAGATATTTTGTAAACGAGCACGACTCGAAGCACTCCGATCTCACGTATTTCCAGCACAATGGCTCATCGATCGGTAGAAAATATCGACAATATCGAAGCCTTCATCAGCCTTTTGATCGTAAAGATTGAAATACGCGGAAGCGATTCGTGGGATGAAAAAAGGAGACAAAAGTGTTGAAAATAACGCAAAAGGAGGGATAAGGTATCACGTAGAAATATCGCTTGGCTTTGGGCTGAGCTATTCATTGAGCCTCGTCAAAACTCCTGCGAAACTCCCGCTCTCTCTCCCTGCGCTTCAACCTCAAACACGATCAAAGCTTTGCCGGAGTTTCCTTGCAACCATACTTTACTCTATATATATATATATATATATATATATATATAGAATACTCTATATATCCACGTACCTTCACTGCGGGAGTGCTGTACACTCGCTCGCCCGCCGACGAAAACCTTTGATTCACATTTATCGTCCGCGAGTGTACGATGACGTGGTGGAACAACCCTGTCTGCTCTAGTGGTTTTTCGCTTTCCTGTCCTCGCGATTAATTAATTTTAATAATGTGTGTTTCTACGATTCATGTTTTCACAAAATTTTTCACAGTTCACCGATCGATCTATCCGACCTCTAGTCACACACGCAACCACACAATATCGAATCTTAAAATTTTCATCCACGCTCCCGTAACTACTCTATCAAACAAGCTCCGAGGCCTTAATGTTCGAGAAATGTGGTGCCTAAACCCATCGTCAGCGTGCACCGGCACGTGCGCCACCGCGGAGCATCTTCTTGAAAGCCTGACGAAATTCCGGTGAGAATATTGTGTATATAACGGGATTAAGGGTGCTGTTGAGATAACCGAGCCAGAGAAATACACTGGCGACGAGATCGGGTGGTTGGCAGCTTGAACAGATAGCTTGTAGCAGAGCGACGACGAAAAAGGGCAGCCAACAGGCTACGAAGGCACCGGTTATTATGGCGAGGGTCTTCGCGGCCTTCCTCTCCCTCTTGGCTTCCATGGTCTCGCGGGTTCTTCTCGTCGTCGCGGTCGCCTGTTGCTCCGGGGTAAGAGTCGTCGTTGTTTGAGTTGTTTGGGTCGTCGACGTCGACGTCGTCGTCGTCGTTGCCGTCGTTGTTATTGCTGCTGTTGTTGTTATTTGTGTACTCGTGACGCTCGCACCGTTGTTGCACGCCGACGACCTCTCCGGCGAGACGGATGAGTGGTCCGGGGTCGAGCGCGTTATGGTGAACGCCGTCGACTCCTCGCGTGGCCTGTGTTTACAGACAAAATATCGAGATATCACGTTACCCTGCTGGAAATTTATCAAGTTCTCCAATCAGTTTGCTATCCCTCGGGAACGCACACGACCCTCATAGGCTACTTCTCTACTCATGAGAGTGGACCTTCGTCACTTCAGACTGAACATGGCGAATCAATGTTTATACTATTGTATGACGAATTCGTTTTTTTTTTTTTTTTTCAAAAGATACATTTTCCTGACTCATGCATAGAATTCAAGAATTCTAGGCGTGGTGCAACTACAAAAAAAAATATGGTCGTGCTTGGATTGACGATGGGAATATGAATAGAAATTTTTGTAACCGTCGCCGGACGAAGTTCAGAATTCCTCGTCTCTCCCGTTGTGGTTGAATCGTCGTTCCGGGCCTGTTTCGACGGATCCTTCTTCGAGCGGTCTGGAATATCTTCCAGTACAAAAATAGGATGACCAAGAGAGGGAGGTAGAACGTTGCGCACGTTGCGAATATCTGTATTGAAAAACAGTTATCCAACAATGTCAAAGATGTTGTTTTTATGACGAGCAAATGGACCGCTTTTGGCCACGTCTCTTATTGTTTCTTAAAGCGAAAATGTAGTTTTTGTCAAATCTTTAATATCGTGGATTTTATTACACTTATAGTAGAGGTGAATGAAGCAAAACTGACTATTTTTACCGATTGTTCGCAGCACTAGAAGAAAGGAAGTATCATCTCAAATGGAGAAGGCGGATTCTAACAACGTCCTGTTGAGAGTGGGTGGCCAAAACAGATGCATGTACCGTCATATCTATTATGCAGCAGGTAACATTATCGAATAGAAAATCATAATTGTCAGATATACGTATCAGGTGTGCTATTACCGATTATTCGCAGTACTAGAAAAAAGGAAGTATCATTTCAAATGGATG